>JASGCC010000790.1:0-54916 GCA_030067915.1 Hydractinia echinata
AACCCTAACCCTAACCTAACCCTAACCCTAACCCTAACCTAACCCTAACCTAACCCTAACCCTAACCCTAACCAACCTAACCCTAACCCTAACCCTAACCCTAACCTAACCCAACCCTAACCCTAACCCTAACCCTAACCCTAACCCTAACCCTAACCCTAACCCTAACCCTAACCCTAACCCTAACCCTAACCCTAACCCTAACCCTAACCCTAACCCTAACCCTAACCCTAACCCTAACCCTAACCCTAACCCTAACCCTAACCCTAACCCTAACCCTAACCCTAACCCTAACCCTAACCCTAACCCTAACCCTAACCCTAACCCTAACCCTAACCCTAACCCTAACCCTAACCCTAACCCTAACCCTAACCCTAACCCTAACCTAACCCTAACCCTAAACCCTAACCCTAACCCTAACCCTAACCCTAACCCTAACCCTAACCCTAACCCTAACCCTAACCCTAACCCTAACCCTAACCCTAACCCTAACCCTAACCCTAACCCTAACCCTAACCCTAACCCTAACCCTAACCCTAACCCTAACCCTAACCCTAACCCTAACCCTAACCCTAACCCTAACCCTAACCCTAACCCTAACCCTAACCCTAACCCTAACCCTAACCCTAACCCTAACCCTAACCCTAACCCTAACCCTAACCCTAACCCTAACCCTAACCCTAACCCTAACCCTAACCCTAACCCTAACCCTAACCCTAACCCTAACCCTAACCCTAACCCTAACCCTAACCCTAACCCTAACCCTAACCCTAACCCTAACCCTAACCCTAACCCTAACCCTAACCCTAACCCTAACCCTAACCCTAACCCTAACCCTAACCCTAACCCTAACCCTAACCCTAACCCTAACCCTAACCCTAACCCTAACCCTAACCCTAACCCTAACCCTAACCCTAACCCTAACCCTAACCCTAACCCTAACCCTAACCCTAACCCTAACCCTAACCCTAACCCTAACCCTAACCCTAACCCTAACCCTAACCCTAACCCTAACCCTAACCCTAACCCTAACCCTAACCCTAACCCTAACCCTAACCCTAACCCTAACCCTAACCCTAACCCTAACCCTAACCCTAACCCTAACCCTAACCCTAACCCTAACCCTAACCCTAACCCTAACCCTAACCCTAACCCTAACCCTAACCCTAACCCTAACCCTAACCCTAACCCTAACCCTAACCCTAACCCTAACCCTAACCCTAACCCTAACCCTAACCCTAACCCTAACCCTAACCCTAACCCTAACCCTAACCCTAACCCTAACCCTAACCCTAACCCTAACCCTAACCCTAACCCTAACCCTAACCCTAACCCTAACCCTAACCCTAACCCTAACCCTAACCCTAACCCTAACCCTAACCCTAACCCTAACCCTAACCCTAACCCTAACCCTAACCCTAACCCTAACCCTAACCCTAACCCTAACCCTAACCCTAACCCTAACCCTAACCCTAACCCTAACCCTAACCCTAACCCTAACCCTAACCCTAACCCTAACCCTAACCCTAACCCTAACCCTAACCCTAACCCTAACCCTAACCCTAACCCTAACCCTAACCCTAACCCTAACCCTAACCCTAACCCTAACCCTAACCCTAACCCTAACCCTAACCCTAACCCTAACCCTAACCCTAACCCTAACCCTAACCCTAACCCTAACCCTAACCCTAACCCTAACCCTAACCCTAACCCTAACCCTAACCCTAACCCTAACCCTAACCCTAACCCTAACCCTAACCCTAACCCTAACCCTAACCCTAACCCTAACCCTAACCCTAACCCTAACCCTAACCCTAACCCTAACCCTAACCCTAACCCTAACCCTAACCCTAACCCTAACCCTAACCCTAACCCTAACCCTAACCCTAACCCTAACCCTAACCCTAACCCTAACCCTAACCCTAACCCTAACCCTAACCCTAACCCTAACCCTAACCCTAACCCTAACCCTAACCCTAACCCTAACCCTAACCCTAACCCTAACCCTAACCCTAACCCTAACCCTAACCCTAACCCTAACCCTAACCCTAACCCTAACCCTAACCCTAACCCTAACCCTAACCCTAACCCTAACCCTAACCCTAACCCTAACCCTAACCCTAACCCTAACCCTAACCCTAACCCTAACCCTAACCCTAACCCTAACCCTAACCCTAACCCTAACCCTAACCCTAACCCTAACCCTAACCCTAACCCTAACCCTAACCCTAACCCTAACCCTAACCCTAACCCTAACCCTAACCCTAACCCTAACCCTAACCCTAACCCTAACCCTAACCCTAACCCTAACCCTAACCCTAACCCTAACCCTAACCCTAACCCTAACCCTAACCCTAACCCTAACCCTAACCCTAACCCTAACCCTAACCCTAACCCTAACCCTAACCCTAACCCTAACCCTAACCCTAACCCTAACCCTAACCCTAACCCTAACCCTAACCCTAACCCTAACCCTAACCCTAACCCTAACCCTAACCCTAACCCTAACCCTAACCCTAACCCTAACCCTAACCCTAACCCTAACCCTAACCCTAACCCTAACCCTAACCCTAACCCTAACCCTAACCCTAACCCTAACCCTAACCCTAACCCTAACCCTAACCCTAACCCTAACCCTAACCCTAACCCTAACCCTAACCCTAACCCTAACCCTAACCCTAACCCTAACCCTAACCCTAACCCTAACCCTAACCCTAACCCTAACCCTAACCCTAACCCTAACCCTAACCCTAACCCTAACCCTAACCCTAACCCTAACCCTAACCCTAACCCTAACCCTAACCCTAACCCTAACCCTAACCCTAACCCTAACCCTAACCCTAACCCTAACCCTAACCCTAACCCTAACCCTAACCCTAACCCTAACCCTAACCCTAACCCTAACCCTAACCCTAACCCTAACCCTAACCCTAACCCTAACCCTAACCCTAACCCTAACCCTAACCCTAACCCTAACCCTAACCCTAACCCTAACCCTAACCCTAACCCTAACCCTAACCCTAACCCTAACCCTAACCCTAACCCTAACCCTAACCCTAACCCTAACCCTAACCCTAACCCTAACCCTAACCCTAACCCTAACCCTAACCCTAACCCTAACCCTAACCCTAACCCTAACCCTAACCCTAACCCTAACCCTAACCCTAACCCTAACCCTAACCCTAACCCTAACCCTAACCCTAACCCTAACCCTAACCCTAACCCTAACCCTAACCCTAACCCTAACCCTAACCCTAACCCTAACCCTAACCCTAACCCTAACCCTAACCCTAACCCTAACCCTAACCCTAACCCTAACCCTAACCCTAACCCTAACCCTAACCCTAACCCTAACCCTAACCCTAACCCTAACCCTAACCCTAACCCTAACCCTAACCCTAACCCTAACCCTAACCCTAACCCTAACCCTAACCCTAACCCTAACCCTAACCCTAACCCTAACCCTAACCCTAACCCTAACCCTAACCCTAACCCTAACCCTAACCCTAACCCTAACCCTAACCCTAACCCTAACCCTAACCCTAACCCTAACCCTAACCCTAACCCTAACCCTAACCCTAACCCTAACCCTAACCCTAACCCTAACCCTAACCCTAACCCTAACCCTAACCCTAACCCTAACCCTAACCCTAACCCTAACCCTAACCCTAACCCTAACCCTAACCCTAACCCTAACCCTAACCCTAACCCTAACCCTAACCCTAACCCTAACCCTAACCCTAACCCTAACCCTAACCCTAACCCTAACCCTAACCCTAACCCTAACCCTAACCCTAACCCTAACCCTAACCCTAACCCTAACCCTAACCCTAACCCTAACCCTAACCCTAACCCTAACCCTAACCCTAACCCTAACCCTAACCCTAACCCTAACCCTAACCCTAACCCTAACCCTAACCCTAACCCTAACCCTAACCCTAACCCTAACCCTAACCCTAACCCTAACCCTAACCCTAACCCTAACCCTAACCCTAACCCTAACCCTAACCCTAACCCTAACCCTAACCCTAACCCTAACCCTAACCCTAACCCTAACCCTAACCCTAACCCTAACCCTAACCCTAACCCTAACCCTAACCCTAACCCTAACCCTAACCCTAACCCTAACCCTAACCCTAACCCTAACCCTAACCCTAACCCTAACCCTAACCCTAACCCTAACCCTAACCCTAACCCTAACCCTAACCCTAACCCTAACCCTAACCCTAACCCTAACCCTAACCCTAACCCTAACCCTAACCCTAACCCTAACCCTAACCCTAACCCTAACCCTAACCCTAACCCTAACCCTAACCCTAACCCTAACCCTAACCCTAACCCTAACCCTAACCCTAACCCTAACCCTAACCCTAACCCTAACCCTAACCCTAACCCTAACCCTAACCCTAACCCTAACCCTAACCCTAACCCTAACCCTAACCCTAACCCTAACCCTAACCCTAACCCTAACCCTAACCCTAACCCTAACCCTAACCCTAACCCTAACCCTAACCCTAACCCTAACCCTAACCCTAACCCTAACCCTAACCCTAACCCTAACCCTAACCCTAACCCTAACCCTAACCCTAACCCTAACCCTAACCCTAACCCTAACCCTAACCCTAACCCTAACCCTAACCCTAACCCTAACCCTAACCCTAACCCTAACCCTAACCCTAACCCTAACCCTAACCCTAACCCTAACCCTAACCCTAACCCTAACCCTAACCCTAACCCTAACCCTAACCCTAACCCTAACCCTAACCCTAACCCTAACCCTAACCCTAACCCTAACCCTAACCCTAACCCTAACCCTAACCCTAACCCTAACCCTAACCCTAACCCTAACCCTAACCCTAACCCTAACCCTAACCCTAACCCTAACCCTAACCCTAACCCTAACCCTAACCCTAACCCTAACCCTAACCCTAACCCTAACCCTAACCCTAACCCTAACCCTAACCCTAACCCTAACCCTAACCCTAACCCTAACCCTAACCCTAACCCTAACCCTAACCCTAACCCTAACCCTAACCCTAACCCTAACCCTAACCCTAACCCTAACCCTAACCCTAACCCTAACCCTAACCCTAACCCTAACCCTAACCCTAACCCTAACCCTAACCCTAACCCTAACCCTAACCCTAACCCTAACCCTAACCCTAACCCTAACCCTAACCCTAACCCTAACCCTAACCCTAACCCTAACCCTAACCCTAACCCTAACCCTAACCCTAACCCTAACCCTAACCCTAACCCTAACCCTAACCCTAACCCTAACCCTAACCCTAACCCTAACCCTAACCCTAACCCTAACCCTAACCCTAACCCTAACCCTAACCCTAACCCTAACCCTAACCCTAACCCTAACCCTAACCCTAACCCTAACCCTAACCCTAACCCTAACCCTAACCCTAACCCTAACCCTAACCCTAACCCTAACCCTAACCCTAACCCTAACCCTAACCCTAACCCTAACCCTAACCCTAACCCTAACCCTAACCCTAACCCTAACCCTAACCCTAACCCTAACCCTAACCCTAACCCTAACCCTAACCCTAACCCTAACCCTAACCCTAACCCTAACCCTAACCCTAACCCTAACCCTAACCCTAACCCTAACCCTAACCCTAACCCTAACCCTAACCCTAACCCTAACCCTAACCCTAACCCTAACCCTAACCCTAACCCTAACCCTAACCCTAACCCTAACCCTAACCCTAACCCTAACCCTAACCCTAACCCTAACCCTAACCCTAACCCTAACCCTAACCCTAACCCTAACCCTAACCCTAACCCTAACCCTAACCCTAACCCTAACCCTAACCCTAACCCTAACCCTAACCCTAACCCTAACCCTAACCCTAACCCTAACCCTAACCCTAACCCTAACCCTAACCCTAACCCTAACCCTAACCCTAACCCTAACCCTAACCCTAACCCTAACCCTAACCCTAACCCTAACCCTAACCCTAACCCTAACCCTAACCCTAACCCTAACCCTAACCCTAACCCTAACCCTAACCCTAACCCTAACCCTAACCCTAACCCTAACCCTAACCCTAACCCTAACCCTAACCCTAACCCTAACCCTAACCCTAACCCTAACCCTAACCCTAACCCTAACCCTAACCCTAACCCTAACCCTAACCCTAACCCTAACCCTAACCCTAACCCTAACCCTAACCCTAACCCTAACCCTAACCCTAACCCTAACCCTAACCCTAACCCTAACCCTAACCCTAACCCTAACCCTAACCCTAACCCTAACCCTAACCCTAACCCTAACCCTAACCCTAACCCTAACCCTAACCCTAACCCTAACCCTAACCCTAACCCTAACCCTAACCCTAACCCTAACCCTAACCCTAACCCTAACCCTAACCCTAACCCTAACCCTAACCCTAACCCTAACCCTAACCCTAACCCTAACCCTAACCCTAACCCTAACCCTAACCCTAACCCTAACCCTAACCCTAACCCTAACCCTAACCCTAACCCTAACCCTAACCCTAACCCTAACCCTAACCCTAACCCTAACCCTAACCCTAACCCTAACCCTAACCCTAACCCTAACCCTAACCCTAACCCTAACCCTAACCCTAACCCTAACCCTAACCCTAACCCTAACCCTAACCCTAACCCTAACCCTAACCCTAACCCTAACCCTAACCCTAACCCTAACCCTAACCCTAACCCTAACCCTAACCCTAACCCTAACCCTAACCCTAACCCTAACCCTAACCCTAACCCTAACCCTAACCCTAACCCTAACCCTAACCCTAACCCTAACCCTAACCCTAACCCTAACCCTAACCCTAACCCTAACCCTAACCCTAACCCTAACCCTAACCCTAACCCTAACCCTAACCCTAACCCTAACCCTAACCCTAACCCTAACCCTAACCCTAACCCTAACCCTAACCCTAACCCTAACCCTAACCCTAACCCTAACCCTAACCCTAACCCTAACCCTAACCCTAACCCTAACCCTAACCCTAACCCTAACCCTAACCCTAACCCTAACCCTAACCCTAACCCTAACCCTAACCCTAACCCTAACCCTAACCCTAACCCTAACCCTAACCCTAACCCTAACCCTAACCCTAACCCTAACCCTAACCCTAACCCTAACCCTAACCCTAACCCTAACCCTAACCCTAACCCTAACCCTAACCCTAACCCTAACCCTAACCCTAACCCTAACCCTAACCCTAACCCTAACCCTAACCCTAACCCTAACCCTAACCCTAACCCTAACCCTAACCCTAACCCTAACCCTAACCCTAACCCTAACCCTAACCCTAACCCTAACCCTAACCCTAACCCTAACCCTAACCCTAACCCTAACCCTAACCCTAACCTAACCCTAACCCTAACCCTAACCCTAACCCTAACCCTAACCCTAACCCTAACCCTAACCCTAACCCTAACCCTAACCCTAACCCTAACCCTAACCCTAACCCTAACCTAACTACAACTCATGGGTTTTAGTGGTGAAAATAATTTTAAAATCGTTCGAAATGAACTCCCTCGGTACTTTCTTTGTATACATCGACTATACGGGCCGACCCGGGATTTACGGGAAATCGCGGTTTTCGGTTGCCGGAGATTAAACTGTTTCATTCGGCGTCTCATCAAAAATGAAAAATTTTTAAAAACTACAAGTCTCATGGGTTTTAGTGGTGAAAAAATAATTTTAAAAATCGTTCGGGAAATGAGTTTACTCCTGGTACTTTCTTTGTATACATTCGACTATACGGCAATCCCCGGGATTTACGGGAAATCGCGGGTTTTCCGGTTGCCGGCGATTAAGCTGCTTTCATTCGGCGTCTCATCAAAAAATGAAAAATTTTTGAAAACTACAAGTCTCATGGGTTTTAGTGGTGAAAAAATAATTTTAAAATCGTTCGGCGAAATGAGTTTTACTCCTGGTACTTTCTTGTAATATTCGACATACGGCCGAGCCCGGGATTTACGGGAAACTCGCGGTTTTCGGTTGCCGGCGATTAACTGCTTTCATTCGGCGTCTCATCAAAAATGAAAACATTTTTGAAAACTACAAGTCTCATGGGTTTTAGTGGTGAAAAAATAATTTTAAAATCGTTCGGGAAATGAGTTTACTCCCTGCTTACTTTCTTTGTATACATTCGACTATACGGGCCGAGCCCGGGATTTACGGGAAATCGCGGGTTTTTCGGTTGCCGGCGATTAAACTGCTTTCATTCGGCGTCTCATCAAAAATGAAAATATTTTTGAAAACTACAAGTCTCATGGGTTTTAGTGGTGAAAAAATAATTTTAAAAATCGTTCGGGAAATGAGTTTACTCCCTGGGTACTTTCTTTGTATACATTCGACTATACGGGCCGAGCCCGGGATTTACGGGAAATCGCGGGTTTTCGGTTGCCGCGATTAAACTGCTTTCATTCGGCGTCTCATCAAAAATGAAAACATTTTTGAAAAACTACAAGTCTCATGGGTTTTAGTGGTGAAAAAATAATTTTAAAAATCGTTCGGGAAATGAGTTTACTCCCTGGGTACTTTCTTTGTATACATTCCACTATACGGGCCGAGCCGGATTTACGGGAAATCGCGGGTTTTCGGTTGCCGGCGATTAAACTGCTTTCATTCGCGTCTCATCAAAAATGAAAACATTTTTGAAAACTACAAGTCTCATGGGTTTTAGTGGTGAAAAAATAATTTTAAAAATCGTTCGGGAAATGAGTTTACTCCCTGGGTACTTTCTTTGTATACATTCCGACTATACGGGCCGAGCCCGGGATTTACGGGAAATCGCGGGTTTTCGGTTGCCGGCGATTAAACTGCTTTCATTCGGCGTCTCATCAAAAATGAAACATTTTTGAAAACTACAAGTCTCATGGGTTTTAGTGGTGAAAAAATAATTTTAAAAATCGTTCGGGAAATGAGTTTACTCCCTGGGTTACTTTCTTTGTATACATTCGACTATACGGGCCGAGCCGGGATTTACGGGAAATCGCGGGTTTTCGGTTGCCGGCGATTAAACTGCTTTCATTCGGCGTCTCATCAAAAATGAAAATATTTTTGAAAACTACAAGTCTCATGGGTTTTAGTGGTGAAAAAAATAATTTTAAAAATCGTTCGGGAAATGAGTTTACTCCCTGGGTACTTTCTTTGTATACATTCGACTATACGGGCCGAGCCCGGGATTTACGGGAAATCGCGGGTTTTCGTTGCCGGAGATTAAACTGGTTTCATTCGGCGTCTCATCAAAAATGAAAACATTTTTGAAAACTACAAGTCTCATGGGTTTTAGTGGTGAAAAATAATTTTAAAAATCGTTCGGGAAATGAGTTTACTCCCTGGGTACTTTCTTTGTATACATTCCACTATACGGGCCGAGCCGGGATTTACGGGAAATCGCGGGTTTTCGGTTGCCGGCGATTAAACTGCTTTCATTCGGCGTCTCATCAAAAATGAAAACATTTTTGAAAACTACAAGTCTCATGGGTTTTAGTGGTGAAAAAATAATTTTAAAAATCGTTCGGGAAATGAGTTTACTCCTGGCTACTTTCTTTGTATACATTCGACTATACGGGCCGAGCCGGGATTTACGGGAAATCGCGGGTTTTCGGTTGCCGGCGATTAAACTGCTTTCATTCGGCGTCTCATCAAAAATGAAAATATTTTTGAAAACTACAAGTCTCATGGGTTTTAGTGGTGAAAAAATAATTTTAAAAATCGTTCGGGAAATGAGTTTACTCCCTGGGTACTTTCTTTGTATACATTCGACTATACGGGACGAACCCGGGATTTACGGGAAATCGCGGGTTTTCGGTTGCCGGCGATTAAACTGCTTTCATTCGGCGTCTCATCAAAAATGAAAATATTTTTGAAAACTACAAGTCTCATGGGTTTTAGTGGTGAAAAAATAATTTAAAAATCGTTCGGGAAATGAGTTTACTCCCTGCTTACTTTCTTTGTATACATTCGACTATACGGGCCGAGCCGGGATTTACGGGAAATCGCGGGTTTTCGGTTGCCGGCGATTAAACTGCTTTCATTCGGCGTCTCATCAAAAATGAAAATATTTTTGAAAACTACAAGTCTCATGGGTTTTAGTGGTGAAAAAATAATTTTAAAAATCGTTCGGGAAATGAGTTTACTCCTGGTACTTTCTTTGTATACATTCGACTATACGGGCCGAGCCGGGATTTACGGGAAATCGCGGGTTTTCGGTTGCCGGCGATTAAACTGCTTTCATTCGGCGTCTCATCAAAAATGAAAATATTTTTGAAAACTACAAGTCTCATGGGTTTTAGTGGTGAAAAATAATTTTAAAAATCGTTCGGGAAATGAGTTTACTCCCTGGGTACTTTCTTTGTATACATTCGACTATACGGGCCGAGCCGGGATTTACGGGAAATCGCGGGTTTTCGGTTGCCGGCGATTAAACTGCTTTCATTCGGCGTCTCATCAAAAATGAAAATATTTTTGAAAACTACAAGTCTCATGGGTTTTAGTGGTGAAAAAATAATTTTAAAAAATCGTTCGGGAAATGAGTTTACTCCCTGCTTACTTTCTTTGTATACATTCGACTATACGGCCGAGCCGGGATTTACGGGAAATCGCGGGTTTTCGGTTGCCGGCGATTAAACTGCTTTCATTCGGCGTCTCATCAAAAATGAAAATATTTTGAAAACTACAAGTCTCATGGGTTTTAGTGGTGAAAAAATAATTTTAAAAATCGTTCGGGAAATGAGTTTACTCCCTGCTTACTTTCTTTGTATACATTCGACTATACGGGCCGAGCCGGATTTACGGGAAATCGCGGGTTTTCGGTTGCCGGCGATTAAACTGCTTTCATTCGGCGTCTCATCAAAAATGAAAATATTTTTGAAAACTACAAGTCTCATGGGTTTTAGTGGTGAAAAAATAATTTTAAAAATCGTTCGGGAAATGAGTTTACTCCCTGCTTACTTTCTTTGTATACATTCGACTATACGGGCGAGCCGGATTTACGGGAAATCGCGGGTTTTCGGTTGCCGGCGATTAAACTGCTTTCATTCGGCGTCTCATCAAAAATGAAAATATTTTTGAAAACTACAAGTCTCATGGGTTTTAGTGGTGAAAAAATAATTTTAAAAATCGTTCGGGAAATGAGTTTACTCCCTGGTACTTTCTTTGTATACATTCGACTATACGGGCCGAGCCGGGATTTACGGGAAATCGCGGGTTTTCGGTTGCCGGAGATTAAACTGCTTTCATTCGGCGTCTCATCAAAAATGAAAATATTTTTGAAAACTACAAGTCTCATGGGTTTTAGTGGTGAAAAAATAATTTTAAAAATCGTTCGGGAAATGAGTTTACTCCCTGCTACTTTCTTTGTATACATTCGACTATACGGCCGACCGGGATTTACGGGAAATCGCGGGTTTTCGGTTGCCGGCGATTAAACTGCTTTCATTCGGCGTCTCATCAAAAATGAAAATATTTTGAAAACTACAAGTCTCATGGGTTTTAGTGGTGAAAAATAATTTTAAAAATCGTTCGGGAAATGAGTTTACTCCCTGCTTACTTTCTTTGTATACATTCGACTATACGGGGATTTACGGGAAATCGCGGGTTTTCGGTTGCCGGCGATTAAACTGCTTTCATTCGGCGTCTCATCAAAAATGAAATATTTTTGAAAACTACAAGTCTCATGGGTTTTAGTGGTGAAAAAATAATTTTAAAAATCGTTCGGGAAATGAGTTTACTCCCTGGCTTACTTTCTTTGTATACATTCGACTATACGGGCCGAGCCGGGATTTACGGGAAATCGCGGGTTTTCGGTTGCCGGCGATTAAACTGGTTTCATTCGGCGTCTCATCAAAAATGAAAATATGTTTGAAAACTACAAGTCTCATGGGTTTTAGTGGTGAAAAAATAATTTTAAAAATCGTTCGGGAAATGAGTTTACTCCCTGCTTACTTTCTTTGTATACATTCGACTATACGGGATTTACGGGAAATCTCGGGTTTTCGGTTGCCGGCGATTAAACTGGCTTTCATTCGGCGTCTCATCAAAAATTAAAATTTTTGAAAACTACAAGTCTCATGGGTTTTAGTGGTGAAAAAATAATTTTTAAAATCGTTCAGGAAATGAGTTTACTCCCTGGGTACTTTCTTTGTACACGTTCGACTATACGGGCCGAGCCCGGGATTTACGGGAAATCTGGGGTTTTCGGTTGCCGGAGATTAAACTGGTTTCATTCATCGTCTCATCAAAAATGAAGATATTTTTGAAAACTACAAGTCTCATGGGTTTTAGTGGTGAAAAAATTTAATTTTAAAATCGTTCGGGATGTGAGTTTACTCCCTGCTATCATAAAGAAGAATTGTATAAGTATAACTAATATTACATGTTTTATGTCGATTTATTATAGATAAGATAGACGTCACATCGTCTCGGAATGAAAGAAGTGGAGATTGTACTTCCCTGTGGTTACAATTCTCTGTATACCGATCACCACCTCAATAACCCGGCGATGGGCGACGGCTGTAAATCCGCGGGATTTGACGCGATATAAGGCCCGTATTAGTGCATGTGAAGGAAATTGGCGTTTCGGCTTTTCGGGAGGATTTAAAAGCATGAGGTTGCTATCTCCACTGAGTATACACATCATTAATACCATTCCCGAACATGTCTATATAAATTATTTTTCACACATAAAAACATGAGACTTGTATTTCAAATTTTTTCATTTTGATGAGAGCCGAATGAAAGCAGTTTAATCGCCGGCAACCGAAAACCCGCGATTTCCCGTAAATCCGTATAGTCGAATGTATACAAAGAAAGTAACAGGGAGTAAACTCATTTCCCGAACAATTTTTAAAATTATTTTTTCACCACTAAAACCCATGAGACTTGTAGTTTTCAAAAATATTCATTTTTGATGAGACGCCGAATGAAACAGTTTAATCGCCGGCAACAAAACCCGCGATTTCCCGTAAATCCCGTATAGTCGAATGTATACAAAGAAAGTAGCAGGGAGTAAACTCATTTCCCGAACAATTTTTAAAATTATTTTTTCACCACTAAAACCCATGAGACTTGTAGTTTTCAAAAATATTTTCATTTTTGATGAGACGCCGAATGAAAGCAGTTTAATCGCCGGCAACCGAAAACCCGCGATTTCCCGTAAATCCCGGGCTCGGCCCGTATAGTCGAATGTATACAAAGAAAGTACCCAGGGAGTAAACTCATTTCCCGAACGATTTTTAAAATTATTTTTTCACCACTAAAACCCATGAGACTTGTAGTTTTCAAAAATATTTTCATTTTTGATGAGACGCCGAATGAAAGCAGTTTAATCGCCGGCAACCGAAAACCCGCGATTTCCCGTAAATCCGGCCGGCCCGTATAGTCGAATGTATACAAAGAAAGTAACCAGGGAGTAAACTCATTTCCCGAACGATTTTTAAAATTATTTTTTCACCACTAAAACCCATGAGACTTGTAGTTTTCAAAAATATTTTCATTTTTGATGAGACGCCGAATGAAACCAGTTTAATCTCCGGCAACCAAAAACCCGCGATTTCCCGTAAATCCCGAGGCAGGCCCTTTCACCGCTCGGCCCGTATAGTCGAATGTATACAAAGAAAGTACCAGGGAGTAAACTCATTTCCCGAACGATTTTTAAAATTATTTTTTCACCACTAAAACCCATGAGACTTGTAGTTTTCAAAAATATTTTCATTTTTGGTGAGACGCCGAATGAAAGCAGTTTAATCTCCGGCAACCGAAAACCCGCGATTTCCCGTAAATCCCGGCTCGGCCGTATAGTCGAATGTATACAAAGAAAGTACCCAGGGAGTAAACTCATTTCCCGAACGATTTTTAAAATTATTTTTTCACCACTAAAACCCATGAGACTTGTAGTTTTCAAAAATATTTTCATTTTTGATGAGACGCCGAATGAAAGCAGTTTAATCGCCGGCAACCGAAAACCCGCGATTTCCCGTAAATCCCGGCTCGGCCGTATAGTCGAATGTATACAAAGAAAGTAAGCCAGGGAGTAAACTCATTTCCCGAACGATTTTTAAAATTATTTTTTCACCACTAAAACCCATGAGACTTGTAGTTTTCAAAAATATTTTCATTTTTGATGAGACGCCGAATGAAAGCAGTTTAATCGCCGGCAACCGAAAACCCGCGATTTCCCGTAAATCCGGCTCGCCGTATAGTCGAATGTATACAAAGAAAGTAAGCCAGGGAGTAAACTCATTTCCCGAACGATTTTTAAAATTATTTTTTCACCACTAAAACCCATGAGACTTGTAGTTTTCAAAAATATTTTCATTTTTGATGAGACGCCGAATGAAAGCAGTTTAATCGCCGGCAACCGAAAACCCGCGATTTCCCGTAAATCCCGGCTCGGCCCGTATAGTCGAATGTATACAAAGAAAGTAAGCAGGGAGTAAACTCATTTCCCGAACGATTTTTAAAATTATTTTTTCACCACTAAAACCCATGAGACTTGTAGTTTTCAAAAATATTTTCATTTTTGATGAGACGCCGAATGAAAGCAGTTTAATCGCCGGCAACCGAAAACCCGCGATTTCCCGTAAATCCCGGGCTCGGCCCGTATAGTCGGAATGTATACAAAGAAAGTACCCAGGGAGTAAACTCATTTCCCGAACGATTTTTGAAATTATTTTTTCACCACTAAAACCCATGAGACTTGTAGTTTTCAAAAAATGTTTTCATTTTTGATGAGACGCCGAATGAAACCAGTTTAATCGCCGGCAACCGAAAACCCGCGATTTCCGTAAATCCGGGCTCGGCCCGTATAGTCGAATGTATACAAAGAAAGTACCCAGGGAGTAAACTCATTTCCCGAACGATTTTTAAAATTATTTTTTCACCACTAAAACCCATGAGACTTGTAGTTTTCAAAAATATTTTCATTTTTGATGAGACGCCGAATGAAAGCAGTTTAATCGCCGGCAACCGAAAACCCGCGATTTCCCGTAAATCCGGCTCGGCCGTATAGTCGAATGTATACAAAGAAAGTACCAGGGAGTAAACTCATTTCCCGAACGATTTTTAAAATTATTTTTTCACCACTAAAACCCATGAGACTTGTAGTTTTCAAAAATATTTTCATTTTTGATGAGACGCCGAATGAAAGCAGTTTAATCGCCGGCAACCGAAAACCCGCGATTTCCCGTAAATCCCGGGCTCGGCCCGTATAGTCGAATGTATACAAAGAAAGTACCCAGGGAGTAAACTCATTTCCCGAACGATTTTTAAAATTATTTTTTCACCACTAAAACCCATGAGACTTGTAGTTTTCAAAAATGTTTTCATTTTTGATGAGACGCCGAATGAAAGCAGTTTAATCGCCGGCAACCGAAAACCCGCGATTTCCCGTAAATCCCGGCTCGGCCCGTATAGTCGAATGTATACAAAGAAAGTACCAGGGAGAAAACTCATTTCCCGAACGATTTTTAAAATTATTTTTTCACCACTAAAACCCATGAGACTTGTTGTTTTCAAAAATATTTTCATTTTTGATGAGACGCCGAATGAAAGCAGTTTAATCGCCGGCAACCGAAAACCCGCGATTTCCCGTAAATCCCGGCTCGGCCCGTATAGTCGAATGTATACAAAGAAAGTAAGCCAGGGAGTAAACTCATTTCCCGAACGATTTTTAAAATTATTTTTTCACCACTAAAACCCATGAGACTTGTAGTTTTCAAAAATATTTTCATTTTTGATGAGACGCCGAATGAAACCAGTTTAATCGCCGGCAACCGAAAACCCGCGATTTCCCGTAAATCCCGGCTCGGCCCGTATAGTCGAATGTATACAAAGAAAGTACCCAGGGAGTAAACTCATTTCCCGAACGATTTTTAAAATTATTTTTTCACCACTAAAACCCATGAGACTTGTAGTTTTCAAAAATATTTTCATTTTTGATGAGACGCCGAATGAAAGCAGTTTAATCGCCGGCAACCGAAAACCCGCGATTTCCCGTAAATCCCGGCTCGCCCGTATAGTCGAATGTATACAAAGAAAGTACCCAGGGAGTAAACTCATTTCCCGAACGATTTTTAAAATTATTTTTTCACCACTAAAACCCATGAGACTTGTAGTTTTCAAAAATATTTTCATTTTTGATGAGACGCCGAATGAAAGCAGTTTAATCTCCGGCAACCGAAAACCCGCGATTTCCCGTAAATCCCGGGCTCGGCCCGTATAGTCGAATGTATACAAAGAAAGTACCCAGGGAGTAAACTCATTTCCCGAACGATTTTTAAAATTATTTTTTCACCACTAAAACCCATGAGACTTGTAGTTTTCAAAAATGTTTTCATTTTTGATGAGACGCCGAATGAAAGCAGTTTAATCGCCGGCAACCGAAAACCCGCGATTTCCCGTAAATCCCGGCTCGGCCCGTATAGTCGAATGTATACAAAGAAAGTACCCAGGGAGTAAACTCATTTCCCGAACGATTTTTAAAATTATTTTTTCACCACTAAAACCCATGAGACTTGTAGTTTTCAAAAATATTTTCATTTTTGATGAGACGCCGAATGAAAGCAGTTTAATCGCCGGCAACCGAAAACCCGCGATTTCCCGTAAATCCGGCTCGGCCCGTATAGTCGAATGTATACAAAGAAAGTACCCAGGGAGTAAACTCATTTCCCGAACGATTTTTAAAATTATTTTTTCACCACTAAAACCCATGAGACTTGTAGTTTTCAAAAATATTTTCATTTTTGATGAGACGCCGAATGAAAGCAGTTTAATCGCCGGCAACCGAAAACCCGCGATTTCCCGTAAATCCGGGCTCGGCCCGTATAGTCGAATGTATACAAAGAAAGTACCAGGGAGTAAACTCATTTCCCGAACGATTTTTAAAATTATTTTTTCACCACTAAAACCCATGAGACTTGTAGTTTTCAAAAATATTTTCATTTTTGATGAGACGCCGAATGAAAGCAGTTTAATCGCCGGCAACCGAAAACCCGCGATTTCCCGTAAATCCCGGCCGCCGTATAGTCGAATGTATACAAAGAAAGTACCAGGGAGTAAACTCATTTCCCGAACGATTTTTAAAATTATTTTTTCACCACTAAAACCCATGAGACTTGTAGTTTTCAAAAATATTTTCATTTTTGATGAGACGCCGAATGAAAGCAGTTTAATCGCCGGCAACCGAAAACCCGCGATTTCCCGTAAATCCCGGCTCGGCCCGTATAGTCGAATGTATACAAAGAAAGTAACCAGGGAGTAAACTCATTTCCCGAACGATTTTTAAAATTATTTTTTCACCACTAAAACCCATGAGACTTGTAGTTTTCAAAAATATTTTCATTTTTGATGAGACGCCGAATGAAAGCAGTTTAATCGCCGGCAACCGAAAACCCGCGATTTCCCGTAAATCCGGCTCGGCCGTATAGTCGAATGTATACAAAGAAAGTAAGCAGGGAGTAAACTCATTTCCCGAACGATTTTTAAAATTATTTTTTCACCACTAAAACCCATGAGACTTGTAGTTTTCAAAAATATTTTCATTTTTGATGAGACGCCGAATGAAAGCAGTTTAATCGCCGGCAACCGAAAACCCGCGATTTCCCGTAAATCCCGGGCTCGGCCCGTATAGTCGAATGTATACAAAGAAAGTACCCAGGGAGTAAACTCATTTCCCGAACGATTTTTAAAATTATTTTTTCACCACTAAAACCCATGAGACTTGTAGTTTTCAAAAATATTTTCATTTTTGATGAGACGCCGAATGAAAGCAGTTTAATCGCCGGCAACCGAAAACCCGCGATTTCCCGTAAATCCGGCTCGCCCGTATAGTCGAATGTATACAAAGAAAGTACCCAGGGAGTAAACTCATTTCCCGAACGATTTTTAAAATTATTTTTTCACCACTAAAACCCATGAGACTTGTAGTTTTCAAAAATATTTTCATTTTTGATGAGACGCCGAATGAAAGCAGTTTAATCGCCGGCAACCGAAAACCCGCGATTTCCCGTAAATCCCGGCTCGGCCCGTATAGTCGAATGTATACAAAGAAAGTACCCAGGGAGTAAACTCATTTCCCGAACGATTTTTAAAATTATTTTTTCACCACTAAAACCCATGAGACTTGTAGTTTTCAAAAATATTTTCATTTTTGATGAGACGCCGAATGAAAGCAGTTTAATCGCCGGCAACCGAAAACCCGCGATTTCCCGTAAATCCCGGCTCGGCCGTATAGTCGAATGTATACAAAGAAAGTAACCAGGGAGTAAACTCATTTCCCGAACGATTTTTAAAATTATTTTTTCACCACTAAAACCCATGAGACTTGTAGTTTTCAAAAATATTTTCATTTTTGATGAGACGCCGAATGAAAGCAGTTTAATCTCCGGCAACCGAAAACCCGCGATTTCCCGTAAATCCGGCTCGCCCGTATAGTCGAATGTATACAAAGAAAGTACCCAGGGAGTAAACTCATTTCCCGAACGATTTTTAAAATTATTTTTTCACCACTAAAACCCATGAGACTTGTAGTTTTCAAAAATATTTTCATTTTTGATGAGACGCCGAATGAAAGCAGTTTAATCGCCGGCAACCGAAAACCCGCGATTTCCCGTAAATCCCGGCTCGGCCGTATAGTCGAATGTATACAAAGAAAGTACCCAGGGAGTAAACTCATTTCCCGAACGATTTTTAAAATTATTTTTTCACCACTAAAACCCATGAGACTTGTAGTTTTCAAAAATATTTTCATTTTTGATGAGACGCCGAATGAAAGCAGTTTAATCGCCGGCAACCGAAAACCCGCGATTTCCCGTAAATCCCGGGCTCGGCCCGTATAGTCGAATGTATACAAAGAAAGTACCCAGGGAGTAAACTCATTTCCCGAACGATTTTTAAAATTATTTTTTCACCACTAAAACCCATGAGACTTGTAGTTTTCAAAAATATTTTCATTTTTGATGAGACGCCGAATGAAAGCAGTTTAATCGCCGGCAACCGAAAACCCGCGATTTCCCGTAAATCCGGCTCGGCCGTATAGTCGAATGTATACAAAGAAAGTACCCAGGGAGTAAACTCATTTCCCGAACGATTTTTAAAATTATTTTTCACCACTAAAACCCATGAGACTTGTAGTTTTCAAAAATGTTTTCATTTTTGATGAGACGCCGAATGAAAGCAGTTTAATCGCCGGCAACCGAAAACCCGCGATTTCCCGTAAATCCCGGCTCGGCCCGTATAGTGGAATGTATACAAAGAAAGTACCCAGGGAGTAAACTCATTTCCCGAACGATTTTTAAAATTATTTTTTCACCACTAAAACCCATGAGACTTGTAGTTTTCAAAAATGTTTTCATTTTTGATGAGACGCCGAATGAAAGCAGTTTAATCGCCGGCAACCGAAAACCCGCGATTTCCCGTAAATCCCGGCTCGGCCCGTATAGTCGAATGTATACAAAGAAAGTACCCAGGGAGTAAACTCATTTCCCGAACGATTTTTAAAATTATTTTTTCACCACTAAAACCCATGAGACTTGTAGTTTTCAAAAATGTTTTCATTTTTGATGAGACGCCGAATGAAAGCAGTTTAATCGCCGGCAACCGAAAACCCGCGATTTCCCGTAAATCCCGGGCTCGGCCCGTATAGTCGAATGTATACAAAGAAAGTACCCAGGGAGTAAACTCATTTCCCGAACGATTTTTAAAATTATTTTTTCACCACTAAAACCCATGAGACTTGTAGTTTTCAAAAATGTTTTCATTTTTGATGAGACGCCGAATGAAAGCAGTTTAATCGCCGGCAACCGAAAACCCGCGATTTCCCGTAAATCCCGGGCTCGGCCCGTATAGTCGAATGTATACAAAGAAAGTACCCAGGGAGTAAACTCATTTCCCGAACGATTTTTAAAATTATTTTTTCACCACTAAAACCCATGAGACTTGTAGTTTTCAAAAATATTTTCATTTTTGATGAGACGCCGAATGAAAGCAGTTTAATCGCCGGCAACCGAAAACCCGCGATTTCCCGTAAATCCCGGGCTCGGCCCGTATAGTCGAATGTATACAAAGAAAGTACCCAGGGAGTAAACTCATTTCCCGAACGATTTTTAAAATTATTTTTTCACCACTAAAACCCATGAGACTTGTAGTTTTCAAAAATATTTTCATTTTTGATGAGACGCCGAATGAAAGCAGTTTAATCGCCGGCAACCGAAAACCCGCGATTTCCCGTAAATCCCGGCTCGGCCGTATAGTCGAATGTATACAAAGAAAGTAAGCCAGGGAGTAAACTCATTTCCCGAACGATTTTTAAAATTATTTTTTCACCACTAAAACCCATGAGACTTGTAGTTTTCAAAAATATTTTCATTTTTGATGAGACGCCGAATGAAAGCAGTTTAATCGCCGGCAACCGAAAACCCGCGATTTCCCGTAAATCCCGGCTCGGCCCGTATAGTCGAATGTATACAAAGAAAGTACCCAGGGAGTAAACTCATTTCCCGAACGATTTTTAAAATTATTTTTTCACCACTAAAACCCATGAGACTTGTAGTTTTCAAAAATGTTTTCATTTTTGATGAGACGCCGAATGAAAGCAGTTTAATCGCCGGCAACCGAAAACCCGCGATTTCCCGTAAATCCCGGGCTCGGCCGTATAGTCGAATGTATACAAAGAAAGTACCCAGGGAGTAAACTCATTTCCCGAACGATTTTTAAAATTATTTTTTCACCACTAAAACCCATGAGACTTGTAGTTTTCAAAAATGTTTTCATTTTTGATGAGACGCCGAATGAAAGCAGTTTAATCGCCGGCAACCGAAAACCCGCGATTTCCCGTAAATCCCGGCTCGCCCGTATAGTCGAATGTATACAAAGAAAGTACCCAGGGAGTAAACTCATTTCCCGAACGATTTTTAAAATTATTTTTTCACCACTAAAACCCATGAGACTTGTAGTTTTCAAAAATATTTTCATTTTTGATGAGACGCCGAATGAAAGCAGTTTAATCGCCGGCAACCGAAAACCCGCGATTTCCCGTAAATCCCGGCTCGGCCCGTATAGTCGAATGTATACAAAGAAAGTACCCAGGGAGTAAACTCATTTCCCGAACGATTTTTAAAATTATTTTTTCACCACTAAAACCCATGAGACTTGTAGTTTTCAAAAATATTTTCATTTTTGATGAGACGCCGAATGAAAGCAGTTTAATCGCCGGCAACCGAAAACCCGCGATTTCCCGTAAATCCCGGGCTCGGCCCGTATAGTCGAATGTATACAAAGAAAGTACCCAGGGAGTAAACTCATTTCCCGAACGATTTTTAAAATTATTTTTTCACCACTAAAACCCATGAGACTTGTAGTTTTCAAAAATATTTTCATTTTTGATGAGACGCCGAATGAAAGCAGTTTAATCGCCGGCAACCGAAAACCCGCGATTTCCCGTAAATCCCGGGCTCGGCCCGTATAGTCGAATGTATACAAAGAAAGTACCCAGGGAGTAAACTCATTTCCCGAACGATTTTTAAAATTATTTTTTCACCACTAAAACCCATGAGACTTGTAGTTTTCAAAAATATTTTCATTTTTGATGAGACGCCGAATGAAAGCAGTTTAATCGCCGGCAACCGAAAACCCGCGATTTCCCGTAAATCCCGGGCTCGGCCCGTATAGTCGAATGTATACAAAGAAAGTACCCAGGGAGTAAACTCATTTCCCGAACGATTTTTAAAATTATTTTTTCACCACTAAAACCCATGAGACTTGTAGTTTTCAAAAATATTTTCATTTTTGATGAGACGCCGAATGAAACCAGTTTAATCTCCGGCAACCGAAAACCCGCGATTTCCCGTAAATCCCGGGCTCGGCCCGTATAGTCGAATGTATACAAAGAAAGTACCCAGGGAGTAAACTCATTTCCCGAACGATTTTTAAAATTATTTTTTCACCACTAAAACCCATGAGACTTGTAGTTTTCAAAAATGTTTTCATTTTTGATGAGACGCCGAATGAAAGCAGTTTAATCGCCGGCAACCGAAAACCCGCGATTTCCCGTAAATCCGGCTCGGCCGTATAGTCGAATGTATACAAAGAAAGTACCCAGGGAGTAAACTCATTTCCCGAACGATTTTTAAAATTATTTTTTCACCACTAAAACCCATGAGACTTGTAGTTTTCAAAAATATTTTCATTTTTGATGAGACGCCGAATGAAACCAGTTTAATCTCCGGCAACCGAAAACCCGCGATTTCCCGTAAATCCCGGGCTCGGCCCGTATAGTCGAATGTATACAAAGAAAGTACCCAGGGAGTAAACTCATTTCCCGAACGATTTTTAAAATTATTTTTTCACCACTAAAACCCATGAGACTTGTAGTTTTCAAAAATGTTTTCATTTTTGATGAGACGCCGAATGAAAGCAGTTTAATCGCCGGCAACCGAAAACCCGCGATTTCCCGTAAATCCCGGGCTCGGCCCGTATAGTCGAATGTATACAAAGAAAGTACCCAGGGAGTAAACTCATTTCCCGAACGATTTTTAAAATTATTTTTTCACCACTAAAACCCATGAGACTTGTAGTTTTCAAAAATATTTTCATTTTTGATGAGACGCCGAATGAAAGCAGTTTAATCGCCGGCAACCGAAAACCCGCGATTTCCCGTAAATCCCGGGCTCGGCCCGTATAGTCGAATGTATACAAAGAAAGTACCCAGGGAGTAAACTCATTTCCCGAACGATTTTTAAAATTATTTTTTCACCACTAAAACCCATGAGACTTGTAGTTTTCAAAAATGTTTTCATTTTTGATGAGACGCCGAATGAAAGCAGTTTAATCTCCGGCAACCGAAAACCCGCGATTTCCCGTAAATCCCGGGCTCGGCCCGTATAGTCGAATGTATACAAAGAAAGTACCCAGGGAGTAAACTCATTTCCCGAACGATTTTTAAAATTATTTTTTCACCACTAAAACCCATGAGACTTGTAGTTTTCAAAAATATTTTCATTTTTGATGAGACGCCGAATGAAAGCAGTTTAATCGCCGGCAACCGAAAACCCGCGATTTCCCGTAAATCCCGGCTCGGCCCGTATAGTCGAATGTATACAAAGAAAGTACCCAGGGAGTAAACTCATTTCCCGAACGATTTTTAAAATTATTTTTTCACCACTAAAACCCATGAGACTTGTAGTTTTCAAAAATATTTTCATTTTTGATGAGACGCCGAATGAAAGCAGTTTAATCGCCGGCAACCGAAAACCCGCGATTTCCCGTAAATCCCGGCTCGGCCCGTATAGTCGAATGTATACAAAGAAAGTACCCAGGGAGTAAACTCATTTCCCGAACGATTTTTAAAATTATTTTTTCACCACTAAAACCCATGAGACTTGTAGTTTTCAAAAATATTTTCATTTTTGATGAGACGCCGAATGAAAGCAGTTTAATCTCCGGCAACCGAAAACCCGCGATTTCCCGTAAATCCCGGGCTCGGCCCGTATAGTCGAATGTATACAAAGAAAGTACCCAGGGAGTAAACTCATTTCCCGAACGATTTTTAAAATTATTTTTTCACCACTAAAACCCATGAGACTTGTAGTTTTCAAAAATATTTTCATTTTTGATGAGACGCCGAATGAAAGCAGTTTAATCTCCGGCAACCGAAAACCCGCGATTTCCCGTAAATCCCGGCTCGGCCCGTATAGTGGAATGTATACAAAGAAAGTACCCAGGGAGTAAACTCATTTCCCGAACGATTTTTAAAATTATTTTTTCACCACTAAAACCCATGAGACTTGTAGTTTTCAAAAATATTTTCATTTTTGATGAGACGCCGAATGAAAGCAGTTTAATCGCCGGCAACCGAAAACCCGCGATTTCCCGTAAATCCCGGGCTCGGCCCGTATAGTCGAATGTATACAAAGAAAGTACCCAGGGAGTAAACTCATTTCCCGAACGATTTTTAAAATTATTTTTTCACCACTAAAACCCATGAGACTTGTAGTTTTCCAAAATATTTTCATTTTTGATGAGACGCCGAATGAAACCAGTTTAATCTCCGGCAACCGAAAACCCGCGATTTCCCGTAAATCCCGGGCTCGGCCCGTATAGTCGAATGTATACAAAGAAAGTACCCAGGGAGTAAACTCATTTCCCGAACGATTTTTAAAATTATTTTTTCACCACTAAAACCCATGAGACTTGTAGTTTTCAAAAATATTTTCATTTTTGATGAGACGCCGAATGAAAGCAGTTTAATCGCCGGCAACCGAAAACCCGCGATTTCCCGTAAATCCCGGGCTCGGCCCGTATAGTCGAATGTATACAAAGAAAGTACCCAGGGAGTAAACTCATTTCCCGAACGATTTTTAAAATTATTTTTTCACCACTAAAACCCATGAGACTTGTAGTTTTCAAAAATATTTTCATTTTTGATGAGACGCCGAATGAAAGCAGTTTAATCGCCGGCAACCGAAAACCCGCGATTTCCCGTAAATCCCGGGCTCGGCCCGTATAGTCGAATGTATACAAAGAAAGTACCCAGGGAGTAAACTCATTTCCCGAACGATTTTTAAAATTATTTTTTCACCACTAAAACCCATGAGACTTGTAGTTTTCAAAAATGTTTTCATTTTTGATGAGACGCCGAATGAAACCAGTTTAATCTCCGGCAACCGAAAACCCGCGATTTCCCGTAAATCCCGGGCTCGGCCCGTATAGTCGAATGTATACAAAGAAAGTACCCAGGGAGTAAACTCATTTCCCGAACGATTTTTAAAATTATTTTTTCACCACTAAAACCCATGAGACTTGTAGTTTTCAAAAATATTTTCATTTTTGATGAGACGCCGAATGAAAGCAGTTTAATCGCCGGCAACCGAAAACCCGCGATTTCCCGTAAATCCCGGGCTCGGCCCGTATAGTCGAATGTATACAAAGAAAGTACCCAGGGAGTAAACTCATTTCCCGAACGATTTTTAAAATTATTTTTTCACCACTAAAACCCATGAGACTTGTAGTTTTCAAAAATGTTTTCATTTTTGATGAGACGCCGAATGAAAGCAGTTTAATCGCCGGCAACCGAAAACCCGCGATTTCCCGTAAATCCCGGGCTCGGCCCGTATAGTCGAATGTATACAAAGAAAGTACCCAGGGAGTAAACTCATTTCCCGAACGATTTTTAAAATTATTTTTTCACCACTAAAACCCATGAGACTTGTAGTTTTCAAAAATATTTTCATTTTTGATGAGACGCCGAATGAAAGCAGTTTAATCGCCGGCAACCGAAAACCCGCGATTTCCCGTAAATCCCGGGCTCGGCCCGTATAGTCGAATGTATACAAAGAAAGTACCAGGGAGTAAACTCATTTCCCGAACGATTTTTAAAATTATTTTTTCACCACTAAAACCCATGAGACTTGTAGTTTTCAAAAATATTTTCATTTTTGATGAGACGCCGAATGAAAGCAGTTTAATCGCCGGCAACCGAAAACCCGCGATTTCCCGTAAATCCCGGGCTCGGCCCGTATAGTCGAATGTATACAAAGAAAGTACCCAGGGAGTAAACTCATTTCCCGAACGATTTTTAAAATTATTTTTTCACCACTAAAACCCATGAGACTTGTAGTTTTCAAAAATATTTTCATTTTTGATGAGACGCCGAATGAAAGCAGTTTAATCTCCGGCAACCGAAAACCCGCGATTTCCCGTAAATCCCGGGCTCGGCCCGTATAGTCGAATGTATACAAAGAAAGTACCCAGGGAGTAAACTCATTTCCCGAACGATTTTTAAAATTATTTTTTCACCACTAAAACCCATGAGACTTGTAGTTTTCAAAATATTTTCATTTTTGATGAGACGCCGAATGAAAGCAGTTTAATCGCCGGCAACCGAAAACCCGCGATTTCCCGTAAATCCCGGCTCGGCCCGTATAGTCGAATGTATACAAAGAAAGTACCCAGGGAGTAAACTCATTTCCCGAACGATTTTTAAAATTATTTTTTCACCACTAAAACCCATGAGACTTGTAGTTTTCAAAAATATTTTCATTTTTGATGAGACGCCGAATGAAAGCAGTTTAATCGCCGGCAACCGAAAACCCGCGATTTCCCGTAAATCCCGGCTCGGCCCGTATAGTCGAATGTATACAAAGAAAGTACCCAGGGAGTAAACTCATTTCCCGAACGATTTTTAAAATTATTTTTTCACCACTAAAACCCATGAGACTTGTAGTTTTCAAAAATATTTTCATTTTTGATGAGACGCCGAATGAAAGCAGTTTAATCGCCGGCAACCGAAAACCCGCGATTTCCCGTAAATCCCGGGCTCGGCCCGTATAGTCGAATGTATACAAAGAAAGTACCCAGGGAGTAAACTCATTTCCCGAACGATTTTTAAAATTATTTTTTCACCACTAAAACCCATGAGACTTGTAGTTTTCAAAAATGTTTTCATTTTTGATGAGACGCCGAATGAAAGCAGTTTAATCGCCGGCAACCGAAAACCCGCGATTTCCCGTAAATCCCGGCTCGGCCCGTATAGTCGAATGTATACAAAGAAAGTACCCAGGGAGTAAACTCATTTCCCGAACGATTTTTAAAATTATTTTTTCACCACTAAAACCCATGAGACTTGTAGTTTTCAAAAATGTTTTCATTTTTGATGAGACGCCGAATGAAAGCAGTTTAATCGCCGGCAACCGAAAACCCGCGATTTCCCGTAAATCCCGGGCTCGGCCCGTATAGTCGAATGTATACAAAGAAAGTACCCAGGGAGTAAACTCATTTCCCGAACGATTTTTAAAATTATTTTTTCACCACTAAAACCCATGAGACTTGTAGTTTTCAAAAATATTTTCATTTTTGATGAGACGCCGAATGAAAGCAGTTTAATCTCCGGCAACCGAAAACCCGCGATTTCCCGTAAATCCCGGCTCGGCCCGTATAGTCGAATGTATACAAAGAAAGTACCCAGGGAGTAAACTCATTTCCCGAACGATTTTTAAAATTATTTTTTCACCACTAAAACCCATGAGACTTGTAGTTTTCAAAAATATTTTCATTTTTGATGAGACGCGGAATGAAAGCAGTTTAATCGCCGGCAACCGAAAACCCGCGATTTCCCGTAAATCCCGGGCTCGGCCCGTATAGTCGAATGTATACAAAGAAAGTAAGCCAGGGAGTAAACTCATTTCCCGAACGATTTTTAAAATTATTTTTTCACCACTAAAACCCATGAGACTTGTAGTTTTCAAAATATTTTCATTTTTGGATGAGACGCCGAATGAAACCAGTTAATCGCCGGCAAACCGAAAACCCGCGATTTCCCGTAAATCCCGGGCTCGGCCCGTATAGTCGAAGTATACAAAGAAGTACCCAGAGGAGTAAACTCATTTCCCGAACATTTTTAAAATTATTTTTTCACACTAAAACCATGAGACTTGTAGTTTTCAAAAAATATTTTCATTTTTGATGAGACGCCGAATAAAGCAGTTTAATCGCCGGCAACCGAAAACCCGCGATTTCCCGTTAAATCCCCGTATAGTCGAATGTATACAAAGAAATACCCAACCTGCGATTTCCGTTAAATTCCCGGGCTTGGCCTATAGTCGAATGTATACAAGAATAGTACCCAGGGAGTAACTCATTTCCCGAACGATTTTTTTAAAATTATTTTTCACCACTAAAACTCATGAGACTTGCAGTTTTCAAAATATTTTCATTTTTGATTAGGACGCCGAATGAAACAGTTTAATCTCCGGAAACCGAAACCCCCGATTTCCCTAAATCGGGCTCGCCCGTATAGTCGAATGTATACAAAGAAAATACCGGGAGTAAACTCATTCCCGAACGATTTTAAAATTATTTTTTTCACACTTAAAACCCAATGACTGTAGTTTCAAAATTTTCATTTTGATAGACGCCGAATGAGAAAGCAGTTTAATCGCCGGCAACCGAAAACCCGCGATTTCCCGTAAATCCCGGGCTCGGCCGTCCGTAGGTCGGAATTATACACAGAAAGTGCCCAGGAGTAACCTCATTTCCAGAACGATTTTTTAAATTATTTTTTCACCACTAAACCCATGAGACTTGCAGTTTTCAAAAAATTTTCATTTTGTTATGTGTTTGAGACTTGCGTCGCAATGAAATTCCGAGTTTTAATACTCCACACCCGAAATACCCTGCTCGATTCCCGTAAATTCCCGGGGGCTTTGGTGCCAATATGAGGGAGATGTTTTTTTATACTAAATAATATTATCCTATGTGAGTATATCATTTCCCTGTACGGTACTTTTAAAATTATTTTTTTGACTCTAGCTATAAGCCCATGAGTCCTTTGTGCTATGGTTTTCTATATTAAGTTTCTTCATTGTGTTTTATTAGATCGCTGAATGAAAGTCAGGCTTAAATCACCGTGCAACCGAGAAAGGCCTGCGATTTCCCGTAAATCCCGGCTGGGCCCGTATAGTGTCGATGTGTTTCATACAATAGATAGTGTTAAAGGCCCAGGAGTAAACCTTATTTCCAGAACGCATTTTTTTCAAATAGTTATATTTGTTGTCGACCAACTTTAAACTCATGAAGTACTTGCTAGTTTTCAGATTAATAATGATCTGTTCATTTTGTATGAGTACGGGATATAGAACCCAGTTTTAAGTCTTTCTGGAAACCGAAAACCCGTCTTATTTCCCGGAATCCTGGGTCATCGTGGCCGTTATATTGAGAAAACAGGTTATTTACAAAGTGAGGATTAGTACCCAGGGAGTAAACTCATTTTCATCCGATTACGATTTTTAATAATTTATTTTCTTCAACCTACTATATAATCCCATTTGAGAACTTGTGAATTTGTCTATAAAAGTTGGTTGTGTTCATTTTCGATAGTAGTAGCCGAAGATATGAAAATACGTCTGTTTATTATTCGTCCTGGCAACTCTTGTATTTATAGACCCTGCGATTTTTCCTGGGTTAAATCCGGTGTTTCGACCTTTTGGCGGTTGTCGTACAGTTGTTCGAAGTGTTTATTACAAAGATTAGTTACGCAGGGTGATAGAACTTCATTTCCCGAACGGTTTTTGTAAGATTATTATTTTCAGCCACTAGAAGCGCCTATGATAACTGTTGGATGATTTTCGAAAGATTGTTTTTCATTTTTCGTGATGGAGACGCCGAATGAGAGCAAGTTTAATCGCCTGGCAGAACTCGTATAAACCCGTCGACTTACCCGTAAGTGCCCGGGCGCGTTAACCCGTTTATCAGTTCGCATTTGTGTATATCAAGAAAGTTCCTGAGGGAGGTAAACTCATGTGCCAGAACGTATTTTTTAAAGAGATTTTAGTATTATTGATTCGGACCCACTAAAAATGCTATTGATTGTTGTGTAATTTTCAAAAAATGTTGTCATTTTGATGAGACTGATGCTGTATGAAACAGTTTAATCAGACCGGGCAACGCGAATATGACCCTCCGATTACCCTAAATCCCCGCCTCTGCCTCTATAGCTCGAATGTGTGTTATACAAAGAGGATGGTTATCCTGCGAGGTAGCTAACTCATCTCGATTACGATTTTGTGAAATATTATTTTTTCGTACGCGACTAAGACCCGGATGTAACTTGTAGTGGTGTGTTTTTAATAAGTTCTTTCATTTTGTATGAGTAGGGTGCTAATGAAACCAGTTTAATCTCCGCGAGACGAAAACCCTGATGTTTCCTTCTGTTAAATGCCCGGTTCTCGACCTACTTGTCTAGTGGTTGTTATGTATAGAGATAGAGGTTATCTTAGGGTGTGTTATATCTTCATTTCCAGATTACTATTTAAAATTATTTTTTCACCACTAAAAGTCCATAGTTTGCTTTGGTTTTTTTTGTTTATGGTTGTAGTTTTCAAAAATGTTTCATTGGATGGAGATTGGTTTTGCTTGAATGAAAGCAGGTTTAATCACCGGCAAGCCATTAAAATCCTCTTCTGATTTTCCTCCTGAAATCCCGTGCGCTCTGACCGCGTTTAGTCGAATGTATACAAGAGAAATGTACCTAGCGATAAACTCATCTCCCCTGAGACTTGACTTTGTTATAAAGATTATTTGTTTTTGGTCACGCACAAAAACCCATGGATAGCTTGTTAGTTTTTAAATTATATGTTTTATTCATTTTTGTAGTGATTGAGGGTTCGAATGATAACCAGTTAATTCTCGGTTCCGTGCATACTCTGCTAAAACCGCGGGATTGGCCGTATTTAATCCGGGTCTTCTTGGCCCGTGGGTGATAGTCGAATTGTTACAAAGAGGTACCCAGGGAGTAGATACTGATTTCCAGAACGATTGTGTAATATTATTTCGACACTAGATAGGCTCATGAGACTTGCAATGTTTCTAAAATGAGTTTTTCTTCTCATTTTTGATATGTATGACCCGTGAAAGTAAATCAGGTTTAATCTCCGCGAAACTAAAACCCGTGTCTTTCTAATGTCCGCCTAATGCCGGGGTCTTGGGCCGCGGTGGAGTATGGTCAAATGTTGGTTATAAAGAAATAGGCCCAGGGAGTAAACTTATCATATCCCGATCACGATTTTAAAATTAGTTTTTCTCCAGCGAGGTTAAACCATTAGATTACTGTCTAAGTTTTCAAATTAATTATTACTTTTGTATACGTCTCGTAATAAAACAAGGTTATATGCTCCGGTGAACCGAAACGCTGCATTTCCTCGAATAAATCCCGTGGCTTGGCTCAGTATTAGTGGATATTTTTTGGTTTTATACAAACAAAGTACCCCATGGTAGTTAAACTCATGTTCGCTGATTTAACTGTATTTTAGAGAATTATTTCTGGTTCAGCGCACTATATACTGCATGAGACTTGCGAGTTTTCAAAAATACTTTGCATTTGTTGATGAGAACGCCGAATGCAAACATAGTGTTTAATCTCCGCGAATACGCGAAAACCCTACCTTATTTCCCTTCTAAGAGTTGCCTGTGCTCTATCCCGTTGTTCGTAATGTGTAGTACATAAGAAAATACTCGGCGGTGTGAGTAGAGAGGCTCACTTCGTTGCGTGATACTGATTTGTTAAATATTTTGTTTTTTTCTCATTCACGAATACAAACCTCTATTATGACTGGCTATGTTTTCAAAATATTTTGTTAACATTTTGTTTGATTAGGACGCCGAATGAGTAGAGAGTTCTAATCGCCAGGGCACCTGAAACCCGTCTGATTCTTCGTAAATCCGGGCTTGATCCTCTTGAGTAGTCGAATGGTATACAAAAGATAGATGCCTCAAGGTGTGTTGGAGGTGTTTGTGTTGTGATGTTTTTTGTGTTGTTTTTGGGTTTTGGTTCTGTGGATGTTGTAGTGAGTATTTGACGTGTTTGTTTTTTTTTGTTTGGGGGTGATTATGGTGAGGTGTTTTCTCGGTGTTATTTGAGTTTTGGACTATTCTTTGGGATTTTTTGTGTTGGTTTCTTTTTTTTTTTGGAATTTTTTTGTTTGTTTCTTTTGGTTTTTTGTGTATGTTTTTTGTGTTTGTTGTTTGATTTTTTTTGTTATTTTTTTGGGGTATTTTTGTGTCGGGATTGGTTTTATGGTATTGTTTTGATGTTCTGTTTGGTGGGGGTTGTTTTGGGTGTTGGTTGGTGTGATGTTGTGTTGTGAGGGTGGGGTTAGGATGTTTTTTTTTTGTATTTTGTTGGTGTGGTTGTTGTTTTGTTTTGGGTTGTTAGTTGTTGTTTGTTTTGGTTTGATTTTTGTTATTTTTTTGGTTTTTTTGATTGTTTTTTGTTTTTTGTAATTTGTGTTGGTATGCTAATTAGAGGGTATGTGGTTTTTGTTTTTTCTGTTTTTGTTTTGATTGCGTTTGTTTTTTTTTTTTTCTGTGCATTTTGTTTTTAGCTGAGTTTTTGATGCTTTGGTATGTGTGTTGATTTTTTGTTTTGTATGGTTTGGTGTTAGGAATGTTGTTGTTGTGTTGTTTTTGATTAGTTTTCTTGTTTTTTTTTTTGTTTTTTTTTGTTGTTTTTCTTATGATGTTGTTTTGTTTCTGTGTTTTGTTTTGTGGGTCGTCTTTTTGTTGGTTTTTTTTTTGTTTTTTTTTGTTATGTTTGTTTTTTGATTGGTTTTATGGTTTAGTGTTGTTTCTGTTTTGCGTTTATTTTTTTTGGTTTAGTGTTGTTTTTGTGTAGATATTTTTATTGGATGTGGGATTGCGGGTTTTTATTTTTGTTTTTTTTTTTTTTTTGGTTTGTTTTTGTGGTTTTACTGATGTAGTTCTTATATGGGTCGGTTTTTGGTTGTTTTGTGATGGTTTTTGTTTTTTTTTGATGTGTTGTGTCTGTGTATGGTTGTATTTTTATTTTTTTGTGGTTTGGTGTGTTGGTTGTATTTTTTTTATTGTTTTTTGTTTTTATGGTTGTTTTTATTTTATTTATTTTTGGTGTTTGTTATATATTTGATGGTTTTTTTTTTTGTCTGTATTTGTTTTAATATGGTTGTTGTGTTTTTGGTTTTGTTTTGTTTTTTGTGTGTGTTTTATTTTTTTGTGTTTTGTGTGGTTTGGTTGGTTATGTTGTGTTTTTTTTGGGTTGTGTTTTGATTTTCGGGGGGTTTGTTTTGTTTAATAGTGGTTTTTTGTTTTGGTGATGTTTCTTTTTTTGGTTGGTGGGGGTGTTTTTAGTGTTTTTTGTGAGTTGGGTGGTGTTTATTGTTGATGTGGTTTTTGCGTGGTTATTGTGATTTTCTGTCTGTCTTTTTGTTGTTGTTGGGTTTTTGGTGGTGTTGGTTGTGGTGTTTTATAGGATTTATGTATTTGTTTTGGAATAATTGGTGTGGTTGTTTTGTTTTTTGGTTGTTTTGTTGAGTTTTATAGTTGTTTTTGGTAGATTGGTTTTTTATTCTTAGTTTTTTTAGAAGGTTGTTGTGTATATATGTTTTTTTTTTGGAGTTTGTTTTTGCTTGAGTTGGTGGTTTTTCGTTGCAGTGTGTGTTGTGGTTTTAGTGAGGTGGTGTAGTAGGGTTTTGTTTGTGGGTGTGGTTTATGATTGTGGTTTTGTGGTGTTTGTATTTTGTTTATTTAGCTTGTGTGATTTTTTCTTTGTTTTCTTTTATTTTTTTTTGGTTTTATTTGGGAGGGGATTTTTGTTTTTTGTTTGGATGGTTTTTTTTTGTTTTGTGTTGTATGTTGTTGTTTGTGTCTTTTTTTTTTGTTTTTTGTGTTTGTTGGTGTGATGGATGTGTTTAGGTTAGTTTTGTTTTTAGATGGGGTGTGTTGGGATTTTTGTTGTGGAGTTGTGTTGATTGGGTCGTGATATTTATTGGGTGATGTGATGTTTTTTGGGGTTAGTGTTGTAGTTTTTTTATGTTTGGTTTGTGTTTGGATGGTGTTTTTTGTTGGTGGAGGGGGTTATTGTTATTGGGATTGGGTGGTGTGTGGTTTGGTTTATGTTTATTGTTTGTGGTTATTGTGTGTTAGGATTGGTAATTTTAGAGAGTGACGTTTATGTTTTGGTTTCTGTGTATTTTGATGTGGTGATTTTTGATGATTTGGTTTGGTGTTCTTGACTGGTGGTTGTTGGTTGTTTGGTTGTGTTTGTGATTGGTTTGTATTTTGTTGGTGGTAGATTGGTGACGTGTGGTGGGGATGTTGTTTTTTTGTTGTGTTTGTCGATGTTAGTTTTTGATTGTTGTTGTGTTTGTTTTATATGGTTGGTTTGTTGGGATGGTTGGTAGTTGGTGGGGATGTGGGGGTGTGTGTGGAGTGGTGTTTTTGATTATGTTGTCGTGTTGGTTTTTTTGTGGTGATTGTTGTGGTGGGTGGTGGGGGGTTTTTTTAGTTAGTTTTTTGGTTTAGTTGTGGAATTTTGTTGTTAGGTGGTATTTTTGTGGGTGTTGGGGATGTTTTGTTTGTGTTGGTGGGTTTATTTTTGGTTTTTTTATTTGGTTTTGTTTTTTGTTTTTTAGTAACTCTTCATTTACCAGAATCATTTTTTTTATAATTATTTTTCACCACCTAAACCCATGAGACTTGCAGTTTTCAAAATATTTCTTTTTTCGATGTGAGACGTGCTCGAATAGGAAACCAAGATTTAATCTCCGGGAAACCTGAAGATACCCCGATGTAATCTCAGGTAATCCTCGGTCGCTGATCCCAATATGATGTGATATGATAATACAAGAATTATAATGTTTACCATTGGAGTAATACTTCTATTCTGCCGAATCGATTTTTTAAAATATTTTTTTCATCTCACAAACACCATAGGAGTCTGATAAGTTTTCATACAATGAATTTATTTCTGATGAGATCGCTATGATGAAGCAGCTTAGAATCGGATCGGCAACGAAATAGTCCCGCGATTTTCCCGGTAAAATGCCCGTAGTGAGTCGAATGGTAGGTATCACAAAGAAAGTAGCGAGGTGGCAGTAAGCTCATGTTCGGCCGATGAGACGTATTTTAAGATATGTATTTTTTTTTCACCACTTTAAACCCATGGTACTTGCAGTTTCAAAAATTATATTTTTATTGTTTGAGGATGACGCCCGAAGTGTGGAATACCATGTTTAATTCTTTCCTGCATGACGCGAATTACCTGGCGATTTTCCCGTTATAACTCCTCGGTCTTGGCCGCGTTAAAGTTCGGAATATGATACAAAGAATATGTATACCCAGTGGGAGTAAACTCTTTATCCGAGAGACGAGTTTCTTTCATTAAATTATTTGTATTTCACCACCTAAATCCATTTGAGACTTTAGTTTTCAAATACTTAGTTTTCATTTTTGATGAGACGTTGTCCGAATTTAAACCAGTTATAATCTCCGTTCAATCGAAGAACCGCGCATTCCCGTAAAGTCTTCCGGCTGCGGCCCCGTATGTTCGATGTATACTAAGAGGAAAGTAGAGCAGAGTAAATCTTCGATGGTCCAGAACGTTTGTATTCAGAGAGTTATTTATTCTACCATCTAAAACCCATGAGACTTGCTATTTTCAAATCAATATCTTTCATTGTTTGATTGAGCACGCGATATGTAAACAGTTTTATCTACGTCAATCATATGAAGCCGTCGCATTTTCCCATCGGTAAATCCCATGGCCTCGGGCCGATAGGTCGAGATACTTATCACAAAGAAAGAAGCTATGTGAGGTTTAAACCTCATTCGTGTGTTTCCGATGACGATTTTGTTAAGATTTATGTTTTTTTGTTCTACCAGCTTATAAGGGCGCTATTGAGACTTTGGCAGTTTTCTAAATAATATATATCATTTTGTTGAGACGTTCGAAATTGAATCAGTTTTAATCCTCGGAACCGATTTGGAAAACGCGCGATTTCCGTAAAATCCTGGGTCGGCCCGTATGTGGAACGTATACAAAGAAAAGTACCCAGGGAGTAAAAAACTCAGTTTCACCGAACGATTTTAAAAAATTATTTTTCACCACTAAAACCCATGAGACTGTAGTGTTCAAATTGTTTTTCATTTTCGATGAGACGCCGAAATGAAAGCATGGAAAGCACTTTCCCTTCGCTCCCTCGTTTCCAACCATCGGTTTCTAGTGTTTCCACTAAGCAGCATGGAAATTTAACTAATACACCCAATTGTAGATTTCATTGATACACCACTTCGTAAAAATGTAGCTGCGACACAGATATTCCTATAATTCTTGAAAGAATGGATTAAAGAAAGTGATGAATCAGTTTATAACCGCATGTATTCAAACATGTCAACTGTTACAAATAAATGAATAGGTAAAGCGTAATACACGATCTAAAATATTTATCTTTGTTTGTTATGTAATGTGTGTTATAAAGATGCTTTTGCTGCTCTATAACCGTCAGTTGTCTAGTCGTGAATGGTTTTTTTTTTATTGTGGGATAGTAATTAAGAAGTGTGATTAGTTAGTGTGTGAGAGAAGGAATATGATTTTGTGTGAATGAATGGATAGTGATAAGCCATATAATGATTATTGATATCATGGTATATTATATTAGCGACGCGAATATCTATCAAGACGCTGTCTACGACATACTACGATAACCTTGCATACTTCAACAAAATTTGGTTGATATTATTCGTTTGCGAATACATTAACGAGAATTTTACAATATCCTCTATAGTGACATTTCTCTGTTGTAAGGGCAAAAAGATTCTTAAATTATTATGGTCTCTTTATCACGTCAGAGATGTCGCTGAAGACTAGCTTTTGTGCGCTCATCAATGAAGATATATTAATGGGATATAGTTTGTAATAGTGAGTGTTGAGTCTATCTATATTGCCGCGTATATAAATGCGCTGTCGAAGGATAGTAATCTGTACATGGAACTATGCTTAATAGTTACGCCATAATAATGGTATTCGTCTGATTTTTAAAGAAGTTGAAAGGGCTGGAAAACTTTCGTTCATAACGAGAACATAGATTTTATATGTTATATCCTTGCTCTGGTGTCGACGACATTCTGTAAAGTGTCTGTGGGAGATTTTCGCATATTTATCTCTATTATTAGTTTTTGACTGGTATTTGGCTGTCTCCCATTAACTATTATGATTTTAGTTTCATTTGGTCTGATTTGTTATTTATTTTCATTGTGACTAACGATCTAAAGTAGAAATATCGAAAGCCATCAATATTGCTTCAAAACACTTAGTAATAAATTGGCTATTAAATTGAAATCTGGTGAAAATAATGTAATGATATGCGGGTCATAATTCAACGAATTAAGACAGACTTAAATAAAAGAATGATGGATGTCAGTATCAATCAAATCATCTTCGGCTCATCTTGCGTAACAAAGAATAGCATCGCGTGCTTTATCAATTAATTGTTAATATAACCCCGACTTGCATTGAAGTAGAAGTCGCCTATCACCTAACATATGAAAATGGGACTTCAATATGTCTCGAACTCTTTCTACAGTGGCATTGAGGAATGACACACTAGACGAAAACCTTGTCGAGAAATTTACCGGACAGCAGATCCACCGAACATCTTTGCCTCAGATACTTGTTGGATTTCATTAGCATATGATATTTTTCACTCTCTATCGTCGCCTAGTTAACATGTGTAACTTTGATAGTCGGTCATTGAACCGTGTAAGTACTCGTTTTTGGCGAAACGTATGTTCTGAAGCAATTGATTGTAACTTTCAGAGCAGCAATATTGATTTCTGTTCTAACTGGAAACGAGAGAATAGATGAATCTTTCACTTGATGCTCAATTTTAAGTTAATAATTTACGCATTCTGGAGGAAAGATATAAAATGGACGATTGGGTGGCGTATGGTCTTTAAATATACTCTACGTGTTGCGAAAATATATGTTAGAGATGTCGATATTAGTATATGTATCTTGCAAAACGTGCTCGTAATAAGTGGCTGTTATTTCTTGGGTGCGCAAAATATTTCGATGAATAATTCTAGTTTCATAATCCCCCTTCCGACGCGAACGGCTTAATCGGTTTTGACCAAGAACATAAATACTACCGGTTAAAAAAAATTATCTTTGTTAACTCTAAATCGCCAAATTGTATTGATTTTCACATCTCAATACATCACGTTAAATACATCATATTATGTTGGTGATTTAATATCATGGGAAATGGAAGTGGAACTATCAGAGTTTCGAGTAGATCTTCTATTTCAAGCATACGACCTCCATGGTAGACTAATCTCTATTTAATCACCAACCTGCCTGTAGTAAGTCAAGTACTTCGCCTTCTATGCATGATCACCTTATTGAACAAATCAAGCCAAATTCTTATGAAATAAGGTGATAACAATCAGAGATCTGGCAATATCAGTTATTGGCATTTTATTTGTTGGAAGTGTATGAGGATGGTTATGAACGTGTATTAAAGTGCCGACACCAATTGTGAAACCACATTACAGAAGAAGATTACAACAGATAATTGACTTACTTTGATATTTGATGGAAGAACATATGCAATGAACCTTTTGTAACGGGGTTGTTTGACAGTATGAGAAACTTATTACGACTTTAACCCAAATGTCAAATTTATGCTATCAACGCTTTACCGTAATTACCTAATTTGCACCATTGAAAAAGTGAATTAATACTTAGATTCTAATAACGCTACCCTTATTCACTCAAGTTAGCTTCGCAAAGCTATATCCACAATTCCAAAGCTTCGTCGCTATTATATTGAGAACAAACAGCGTCACAAAAGGAAGATATGGTCTTCAACTGTTACTAGACATGAAGAACTACTGTGTTTCCTTTAGTACGGAAAAACCAGAGCTTTGGTCGTATTTCAAGGTGTTTACGTTGAGACAAGCATTTGACTGATAATAAAAAAGTTCTGAAGTTCTGTCAAGCCATTGTTTCAAACGTTATATTATAACACCAACAAAATTATCTAATCGAGAAAGAAAAGATAGTCAACTGACAGACAAAAATTATGCAAATCAATTTCAATGAATATTACACCAAATAACATCACGAAAAATTTACCACAAACCAAACGATATGATACACATACAAGCAACCATTCACGATGCAATCCACTCGTTTAACTATCACATCAGTATTTGAAATATCTTGAAAATGTGGTTATGATGAAAAGTTCTGTTTTATTCCTGTGGGTTATTTGGTTGAACAGCCTGATGTTCTCAAAAGTCATCAGCAGTGATGCAAAGAAATCTTCTTAGTAGTGTGATTTCTCAGTTTTATGTTGAAAAGTTTATTCATATCTTTGTTCCTATCCTCCACTAATATTATAAATTTTTGTTTACAGTCTAATATTTTTCCTGATGATTTAAAACTTGCAGAGTTTATACCTGTTTTTAAGAAGGATGACTGTAATGATAGGAGAACTATAGACCTGTCAGCTTGTCTTCCCTGTTTATCAAAGGTTTTTGAAAGAATTATTCTTAATCAAATGCACACTTTTATGCATGACAAACTCAGCCCTCATCTATCAGGCTTCAGAAAGGGTTATAAATACACAATATCTGCTCTCATTCGAATGATTGACAATGAAAAGCACACTTGATAATAAGGGTGTAGTTGGAGCAGTGCTAATGGACCTCTCAAAAGCTTTTGATACTATCAACCATGATTTGCTTATTGCAAAGCTGCATGCCTATGGTTTTTCTGAATCTTCTTTATTATTTATTCACTCATACTTGAAAAATCGTTTTCAGAGAACCAGAATAAATTCTTCTTTTAGCGAATGGCTTCCTCTTCAAGTTTGGAGTTCCACAAGGATCAATCTTAGGACCTCCTTTCTTCAATTATTCTATAAAACGATTTATTCTGGTTCATTATTCAATCTTCCCTTTGTAACTTTGCAGATGATAAACCTTATATGCTTGTGAAAAATTATTAGAAGATGTAAAACAAACACTGCTTACTAAATGGTCATAGTTAATAATTGGTTTTATGAAAATTACTTAGCAATAAATTTGAAAAAGTATCAAATATATTGTATAGGTCATCACGATGAAAAGTTTGATATTTAACCTTTGAATTGCGTGTAAATCGTCTGTTAGTGGCTTCTTGGTGTTACGATTGACTCGAGACTAAACTTCATTCGCATGTCAAAAACATCTGTAATAAGGCTAGTAGGAAACTCAACGTGCTTCAAAGGATATCTTCCTTTTTGACACCAAGATGAAGCGTTTTCTCTTCAATTCATTATTTTTGTCTCAGTTTTCTACTGTCCCTTAGTATGGTATGTTTTTGGAAAAGTTGCGTAATAATCGAATCAATCGTATTCATGAACGTTGTCTAAGAATCATACAGGACGATATAATGCAGTTACGATGAACCTTATCTTTATGTAATGTCCAAAAAATATTCCAGCATCTCAATTTACAGAATTTAAGTGAAAGAGGTTTACAAATTTTTAAATGGATTGTCGACCTCTATATATGAACGAGATATTTTCTGTTAGGGAAACAGGTACAACCTCCGTTGCTTTAATTTGATCAGGCGACCACTTTGTCGGACACTTACTATGGCTTAAATACTTTAATCAAATATTGCGGAACTATGGATAGTCTGTGCCGACGCTACAAAGATGCTCCTTCTCTCGAAGCCTTCCGTAGGCTAATAAAATTTTTGGGAAGGTGATGTTTCACCTGTAAAATATGCATGGATATACCATACCATATTTTAACTTTTACTTATTTATATTTATTTATTTTTTCTTAATTTTTTTATCGCTGTTTGCCTTGTTTACGTTTGTGTCGATTTAAAATTAGTTATTAAATACTATTGTATCTATCGACGTTAATAAAGAGAAAAATCAAAAAAAAATTCAAAAAAAAAAATCAGTTTAATCGCAAGGCAACGAAAACCCGCGATTTCCCGAAATCCCGCTCGACCGTTACAGTTGAATGTATCAAAGGAAATTACCCAGGAGTAAACTCAGTTTCCCGAACGATTTTTAAAATGTATTTTTTCACACTAAAAATCCCGATGAGCGTTGAGTTTCAAAGAATGTTGGTCATTGTTCATGAGACGGTCTGAATTAAAAGCAGTTTAATCACCGGCAACCGAAAAACCGCGATTTCCCCGTAAATCCCGGGGCGCGACTCGTACAGTCGGAATGTATTACAAAGAAAGTTACCCAGGATCGTAAACTTCATTGGCCAGAACGATTTTAAAATTATTTTTCACCACTAAAATCCATAGTCTTTAGTTTTCAAAAAATTTTTCATTTTTGATGAGACGCTGAATGAAAGCAGTTTAATCACCGGCCAACCGAAAACCCCGATTTCCCCTAAATCCCGCGCTCTGCCGTAAGTCGAATGTATACAAAGAAAGTACCCAGTGAGTAAACTTACTTCCCGAACGATTTTTAAAATTATTTTTTCACCACTAAAACCCATGAGACGTGTAGTTTTTAAAAATGTTTTCATTTTTGAGGAGCAGGCCGATATGAAACCAGTTTTAATCTCCGGAACCGAAAACCCGCGATTTTGCCGTAAATCCCGGCGTCGACCCGTACAGTCGAGATGTATACAAGAAAGTACCCAGGGAGTAAACTCATTTCCAGAAACGAATTTTAAATTATTTTTTCACCACTAAACCATGAGTCTGTGTAGTTTTTCAAAAATGTTTTCATTTTCATGAGACGCTTGAATGAAAGCACAGTTTAATCACCGGAACCGAAAACCCCCGATTCCCCTAAATCCCGCGCTCTGCCCCTATAGTCGAATGTATACAAAGAAAGTACCCAGGAGTAAACGCATTTCCAGAACGATTTTTCAAATTATTTTTTCACCACTAAACCCATGAGACTTGTAGTTTCAAAATATTTCTCATTTTTGATGAGACGCCGATGAAAACCAGTAATCTCCGTCAATCGAAAACCCCGATTCCCGTTAAAATTCCCGGCTCTGGCCCGTATAGTCGAATGCTATACAAAGAAAGGTAACTCAGTTCCCGAACGATTTTTAAAATTATTTTTTTCACCACTAAAACCATGAGACTTGTAGTTTTCAAAAATGTTTTCAATTTTGATGAGACGCCGAATGAAACCAGTTTAATCTCCGGCAACCGAAAACCCGTGATTTCCCGTAAATCCCGGGCTCGGCTCGTATAGTCGAATGTATACAAAGAAAGTACCCAGGGAGTAAACTCATTTCCCGAACGATTTTTAAATTATTTTTCACCACTAAAACCCATGAGACTTGCAGTTTTCAAAAATATTTCATTTTTGATGAGACGCCGAATGAAAACAGTTTAATCTCCGGCAACCGAAAACCCGCGATTTCCCGTAAATCCCGGGCTCGCCCGTATAGTGGAATGTATACAAAGAAAGTACCCAGGGAGTAAACTCATTTCCCGAACGATTTTTTAAAATATTTTTTCACCACTAAAACCCATGAGACTTGCAGTTTTCAAAAATATTTTCAATTTTTGATGAGACGCCGAATGAAAGCAGTTTAATCTCCGGCAACCGAAAACCCGCGATTTCCCCGTAAATCCCGGGCTCGGCCCGTATAGTCGAATGTATACAAAGAAAAGTACCCAGGGAGTAAACTCATTTCCCGAACGATTTTTTAAAATTATTTTTCACCACTAAAACCCATGAGACTTGCAGTTTTCAAAAAATATTTTCATTTTTGATGAGACGCGAATGAAACCAGTTTAATCTCCGGCAACCGAAAACCCGCGATTTCCGCGTAAATCCCGGGCTCGGCCCGTATAGTCGAATGTATACAAAGAAAAGTTACCCAGGGAGTAAACTCATTTCCCGAACGATTTTTAAATTATTTTTTCACCACTAAAACCCATGATGACTTGTAGTTTTCAAAAATATTTCATTTTTGATGAGACGCCGAATGAAAGCCAGTTTAATCGCCGGCAACCGAAAACCCGCGATTCCCGTAAATCCCGGGCTCGGCCCGTATAGTCGAATGTATACAAAGAAAGTACCCAGGGAGTAACTCATTTCCGAACGATTTTTAATATTTTTTCACCACTAAAACCCATGAGACTTGAGTTTTCAAAAATGTTTTCATTTTTGATGAGACGCCGAATGAAACCAGTTTAAATCTCCGGCAACCGAAAACCCGATTTCCCGTAAATCCCGGCTCGGCCGTATAGTGGAATGATACAAAGAAAGTACCAGGGAGAAACTCATTTCCCGAACGATTTTTAAAATTATTTTTTCACCACTAAAACCCATGAGACTTGTAGTTTTCAAAAATATTTTCATTTTTGATGAGACGCCGAATGAAACCGTTTGCGTTCAAAACTGCGGCGCGAAACAAGCAGCATGGAAAATTTAACTAATACACCAATTGTAGAATTCATTGATACACCACTTCGTAAAATTAGCTCGACTACAGATATTCCTATAATTCTTGAAAGAAATGGAGTTAAAGAAAGTGATGAATCGTTTATAGACCGCATGTATTCAAACATCAACTTACAAAAAATGAAAGGTGAGCTAATACACGATCTTAAAAACTACCTTGATGAATGTGTTAAAAATGTTGCTCTGTCAAACCGTCACGTTCTACTGAATGGGATAGTAATAAAATGTTTAGTGTGTTGGAGGAAAGGATTTTATTTTTGGAAAAGGAAGTAAATGCCAAAAATGAAATGATACAAATATTATTAGCGACGAAATCATCAACGCGTGACGACATACTACATAACTCTCATAGCTTCAACAAATTAAATCTTGCGAAACAAACGAGAATTTTACAATTCCCAAGGACACCGTTAAGGCAAAAATCATTAAACAGAGTCCTTTATTCACGCAAATCGCTTTGAAAACTTGCCCATTGAAGAAATAATGGATGATGTAAATAGTGTTGCCAAACGAAGTGCCGCATAAAACGCCGCGAAGGAGATCTGACAAAAAATCTAAAGTTACGCAAAATAATTGGAGACTCGATTGTAAAAGAAGTGAAGGGCTGGAAACTTTCTTCAAACGAGAACAAGATTATAGTGAAATCCTTCTCTGGAGCCACGACTAAATGCATGGAAAGTTACGCAATACCAACTACGAACATGTCTCCCGATAACATTATTATTCATTGTGGCACTAACGATCTAAAATAGAATCGAAACCGATCAAATTGCTCAAACATAGTAAAATTGGCTATTAAATTGAAATCTGGTGAAAATATGTAATGATATCGGGCATAATTCAACGAAAAGACAGACTAAATGAAAAGGTGATGGCAGTCAACAAATCTCTCGCTCATCTTGCGAACAAAGAACATCGGCTTTATCAATAATGATAATATAAACCCCGACTTGCATTTGAATAGAAGTCGCCTTCACCTAAATATGAAAGGGACTTCAATATTGTCTCGGAACTTTCTACAGGTGATTGAGGATTGACACAAAAAACCTGTCGAAATTTACGACACAGATCCACCGAACACTGCCTCAGATACTTTGATTCAACATATGATATTTTCACTCTACGTCGCAGTAACATGTGTAACTTGATAGTCGGTCATTTGAACGTAAACTCGTTGCGAAACAAGTTCGAAGCAATTGATTTAACTTTCAAGCACAATATTGATGTTCTGCTTCTAACTGAAACGAAAATAGATGAAATCGTTCACTGATGCTCAATTTAAGTTAGATAATTACGCAATTCTGAGGAAAGATAGAAATGGACATGGTGGCGGTATTTTACTCTATATAAATGAAAATATTCCCTTCAAAGTGTTGCGAAAATATACTTTACCGGATGATATCGAAGTTTTAGTTGTCGAAATAAATCTTCGAAAACGCAAATGGCTTTTAATCGGTGCATATAAACCACCGTTACAAAAAAATTACTACTTTTTAACTCAAATCGCAAATGTATTGATTTCACATCTCAACTATCACGAAAACATCATAATTATGGGTGATTTAAACATGGAAATAAGTGACACAGATTTCGATAACTTCATTTCAACATACGACCTCCATAGACTAATCAAATCACCAACCTGCTTTAAGTCAAGTACTTCGCCTTCTTGCATTGATCACATATTAACAAATCAACCAAATTTCTTTAAAAATAGTGTAACAATCGAAACTGGCATATCAGATTGGCATTTATTTGTTGGAAGTGTGATGAGAATGAACGTGATTAAAGGCGACCCAATTGTGAAACACTACAGAAATTACAACAAAATTGACTACTTTGATTTTGAAAGAACATTATCAATGAACTTTTTGAAATTACTGAGAACAATTACGACTTTAACCAATTCAATTTATGCATCACGTCTACGCTAAACCATTTTGCACCATTGAAAAAGAAAATACTAAGATTCAATAACGCACCCTTTATCACCAAGGAGCTTCGCAAAGCTATTATGCACAGATCCAAACTTCGTCGCATATATAACAAATCACGATCAAAAGAAAATTGGTCCAACTTTACTAGACAGAGAAACTACTGTGTTTCCTTATTACGAAAAACCAACGTTCGTATTTCAAGGGTTTACGTATGACAAGCATTACTGATAATAAAAAGTTCTGGAAGTCTGTCAAGCCATTGTTTTCAAACGTTAGTTATAACACCAACAAAATTATCTTAATCGAGAAAGAAAAGATAGTCACCGACGAACAAAAATTATGCAAAATCTTCAATGAATATTACACCAACATCACGAAAAATTTACCAATCAAACCAAACGATGATACACATACAGCAACCATTCACGATGCAATCCACTCGTATACTAATCACATCAGTATTTTGAAAATTCGTGAAAATGTGGGTTATGATGAAAAGTTCTATTTTTCGCTGGTTGAACAGCCTGATGTTCTCAAAGTCATCAAAGACATGGATGCAAAGAAATCTTCTGTTAGTGGTGATTTTCCAGTTTTTTATGTTGAAAAAGTTTATTCATATCTTTGTTCCTATCCTCACTAATATTATAAATTTTTGTTTACAGTCTAATATTTTTCCTGATGATTTAAAACTTGCAGAGGTTATACCTGTTTTTAAGAAGGATGACTGTAATGATAAGGAGAACTATAGACCTGTTAGCTTGCTTCCCTGTTTATCAAAGGTTTTTGAAAGAATTATTCTTAATCAAATGCACACTTTTATGCATGACAAACTCAGCCCTCATCTATCAGGCTTCAGAAAGGGTTATAATACACAATATGCTCTCATTCGAATGATTGAACAATGGAAAAGCACACTTGATAATAAGGGTGTAGTTGGAGCAGTGCTAATGGACCTTTCAAAAGCTTTTGATACTATCAACCATGATTTGCTTATTGCAAAGCTGCATGCCTATGGTTTTTCTGAATCTTCTTTATTATTTATTCACTCATACTTGAAAAATCGTTTTCAGAGAACCAGAATAAATTCTTCTTTTAGCGAATGGCTTCCTCTTCAAGTTGGAGTTCCACAAGGATCAATCTTAGGACCTCCTTTCTTCAATTATTCTATAAACGATTTATTCTGGTTCATTATTCAATCATTCCCTTTGTAACTTTGCAGATGATAACACCTTATATGCTTGTGAAAATTCATTAGAAGATGTAAAACAAACACTGCTTACTAATTTGGTCATAGTTAATAATTGGTTTTATGAAAATTACTTAGCAATAAATTTGAAAAGTATCAATATATTGTATTAGGTCATCACGATGAAAGTTTGATATTTAACCATTTGAAAATTGCGTGTAAATCGTCTGTAGTGCTTCTTGGTGTTACGATTGACTCGAGACTAAACTTTCATTCGCATGTCAAAAACATCTGTAATAAGGCTAGTAGGAAACTCAACGTGCTTCAAAGGATATCTTCCTTTTTGACACCCAAGATGAAGCGTTTTCTCTTCAATTCATTTATTTTGTCTCAGTTTTCTTACTGTCCCTTAGTATGGATGTTTTGTGGAAAAGTTGCGAATAATCGAATCAATCGTATTCATGAACGTTGTCTAAGAATCATACAGGACGATATAAATGGCAGTTACGATGAACCTTTATCTTTATGTAATGTCAAAAATATTCACATCATCAATTTACAGAATTTAATGAAAGAGGTTTACAAATTTTTAAATGGATTGTCACCTCTATATATGAACGAGATATTTTCTGTTAGGGAAAACAGGTACAACCTTCGTTGCTTTAATTTGATCAGGCGACCACTTGTCGGACAACGTACTATGGCTTAAATACTTTATCAAATATTGCAGGGAAGCTATGGATATCTGTGCTGACGCTACAAAGAATGCTCCTTCTCTCGAAGCCTTCGTAGCTCAATAAAATTTTGGAAGGTGATGTTTGCACCTGTAAAATATGCATGGATATACCATACATATTTTAACTTTACTTATTTATTTATTTATTTTCTTATTTTTTTATCGCTGTCTGCCTGTTTTACGTTTTGTTGTCGATTTAAATTAGTTATTTAAATAACTATTGTATCTATCGACGTTAAATAAAGAGAATCAAAAAAAAAAATCAAAAAAAAAAATCAGTTTCCCGGCACCCGAAAACCCGCGATTTCCCAGTAAAATCCCGGGCTCGGCCCCGTTACAGTTGAATGTATACAAAAGAAAGGTACCCAGGGAGTAAACTTCATTTCCCCGAACGATTTTTAAAAATTATTTTTCACCACTAAAACCCATGAACTTGTAGTCTTTTCAAAAATGTTTTCATTTTTGATGAGACGCCGAATGAAAGCAGTTTTAATCCCGGCAACCGAAAACCCGCGATTTCCCGTAAAATCCCGGGCCGACCGTATAGTCGAATGTATACAAAGAAAGTACCCAGGGAGTAAACTCATTCCCGAACGATTTTTAAAATTATTTTTTCACCACTAAAACTCCATGAGACTTGTAGTTTTCAAAAAATGTTTTCATTTTTGATGAGACGCCGAATGAAAGCAGTTTAATCGCCGGCAACCGAAAACCCGCGATTTCCCCGTAAATCCCGCTCGCCGTATAGTCGAATGTATACAAAGAAAGTACCCAGGGAGTAAACTTCATTTCCCCGAACGATTTTTTAAAATTTTTTTCACCACTAAAACCCATGAGACTTGTAGTTTTCAAAAATGTTTTCATTTTTGATGAGACGCCGAATGAAAGCCAGTTTAATCTCCGGCAACCGAAAACCCGAGATTTCCGTAAAATCCCGGCTCGGACCCGTATAGTCGAATGTATACAAAGAAAGTACCCAGGGAGTAAACTCATTTCCCGAACGATTTTAAATTATTTTTTCACCCACTAAAACCCATGAACTTGTAGTTTTCAAAAATGTTTTCATTTTTGATGAGACGCCGAATGAAAGCAGTTTAATCGCCGGCAACGAAAACCCGCGATTTCCCGTAAATCCGGCCGCCGTATAGTCGAATGTATACAAAGAAAGTACCCAGGGAGTAAACTCATTTCCCGAACGATTTTTAAAATTATTTTTTCACCACTAAAACCCATGAGACTTGTAGTTTTCAAAAATATTTTCATTTTTGATGAGACGCCGAATGAAAGCAGTTTAATCGCCGCAACCGAAAACCCGCGATTTCCCGTAAATCCCGGGCTCGGCCCGTATAGTCGAATGTATACAAAGAAAGTACCCAGGGAGTAAACTCATTTCCCGAACGATTTTTAAAATTATTTTTTCACCACTAAAACCCATGAGACTTGTAGTTTTCAAAAATATTTTCATTTTTGATGAGACGCCGAATGAAACCAGTTTAATCGCGGCAACCGAAAACCCGCGAATTTCCCGTAAATCCCGGGCTCGGCCCGTATAGTCGAATGTATACAAAGAAAGTACCCAGGGAGTAAACTCATTTCCAGAACGATTTTTAAAATTATTTTTTCACCACTAAAATCCATGAGACTTGTAGTTTTCAAAAATATTTCATTTTTGATGAGACGCCGAATGAAAGCCAGTTTAATCGCCGGCAACCGAAAACCCGCGATTTCCCGTAAATCCCGGGCTCGCCCGTATAGTCGAATGTATACAAAGAAAGTACCCAGGGAGTAAACTCATTTCCCGAACGATTTTTAAAATTATTTTTCACCACTAAAACCCATGAGACTTGTAGTTTTTAAAAATGTTTTCATTTTTGATGAGACGCCGAATGAAAGCAGTTTAATCGCCGGCAACCGAAAAACCGCGATTTCCCGTAAATCCCGGGCTCGGCCCGTATAGTCGAATGTATACAAAGAAAGTACCCAGGGAGTAAACTCATTTCCCGAACGATTTTTAAAATTATTTTTCACCACTAAAACCATGAGACTTGTAGTTTTCAAAAATTATTTTCATTTTTGATGAGACGCCGAATGAAAGCAGTTTAATCGCCGGCAACCGAAAACCCGCGATTTCCCGTAAATCCGGCCGCCCGTTATAGTCGAATGTATACAAAGAAAGTACCCAGGGAGTAAACTCATTTCCCGAACGATTTTTAAATTATTTTTTCACCACTAAACCCATGAGACTTGTATGTTTTCAAAAATGTTTTCATTTTTGATGAGACGCTGAATGAAAGCAGTTTAATCACCGGCAACCGAAAACCCCCGATTTCCCCTAAATCCCGCGCTCTGCCCGTATAGTCGAATGTATACAAAGAAAGTACCCAGGGAGTAAACTCATTTCCCGAACGATTTTTAAAATTATTTTTTCACCACTAAAACCCATGAGACTTGTAGTTTTTAAAAATGTTTTCATTTTTGAGGAGAGGCCGAATGAAAGCCAGTTTAATCTCCGGCAACCGAAAACCCGCGATTTCCCCGTAAATCCCGGGCTCTGACCCGGTATAGTCGAATGTATACAAAGAAAGTACCCAGGGAGTAAACTCATTTCCCGAAACGATTTTAAATTATTTTTTCACCACTAAAACCCATGAGACTTGTAGTTTTCAAAAATGTTTTCATTTTTGATGAGACGCGAATGAAACCAGTTTAATCTTCCGGCAACCGAAAACCCGCGATTTCCCGTAAATCCCGGGCTTCGGCCCGTATAGTCGAATGTATACAAAGAAAGTACCCAGGGAGTAAACTCATTTCCCGAACGATTTTTAAATTATTTTTTCACCACTAAAACCCATGAGACTTGTAGTTTTTCAAAAATGTTTTCATTTTTGATGAGACGGCCGAATGAAGCAGTTTAATCGCCGGCAAACCGAAAACCCGCGGATTTCCCGTAAATCCCGGGCTCGGCCCGTATAGTCGAATGTATACAAAGAAAGTACCCAGGGAGTAAACTCATTTCCCGAACGATTTTTTAAAATTATTTTTCACCACTAAACCCATGAGACTTGTAGTTTTTCAAAATATTTTCATTTTGATGAGACGTCCGAATGGAGCAGTTTAATCGCGGGCAACCGATAAACCCGCGATTCCTCGTAAATCCCAGCGACCCGTACAGTCGAATGTATACAAAGAAAGTACCCAAGGGAGCTAAACCATTCCAGAACGATTTTTAAAATTGATTTTTTCACCACTAAAAATCCAGTGAGGACTTGCATTTTTCAAAAATGTTCTTCATTTTTTGATTGAGAACGCCGAATGGAAAGCAGTTTTAATCCCCCGGCAACCGAAAACCCCGCGATTTCCCGCCTAAATCCCGGGCTGCGGTCCCGTTATAGTGGAATGTATACAAAGAAAGTACCCAGGGAGTAAACTCATTTCCCGAACGATTTATTGAAAGATATTTTTTCACCACTAAAAACCCCCCATTGAGGGGACTTGTAGTTTTTCAAAAAATTTTTCATTTTGATGGAGAGGCCGAATGAAAGCAGTTTAATCGCCGGCAACCGAAAACCCGCGATTTCCCGTAAATCCCGTATAGTCGAATGTATACAAAGAAAGTAGCAGGGAGTAAACTCATTTCCCGAACGATTTTTAAAATTATTTTTTCACCACTAAAACCCATGAGACTTGTAGTTTTCAAAAATATTTTCATTTTTGATGAGACGCCGAATGAAAGCAGTTTAATCGCCGGCAACCGAAAACCCGCGATTTCCCGTAAATCCCGTATAGTCGAATGTATACAAAGAAAGTAGCAGGGAGTAAACTCATTTCCCGAACGATTTTTAAAATTATTTTTTCACCACTAAAACCCATGAGACTTGTAGTTTTCAAAAATATTTTCATTTTTGATGAGACGCCGAATGAAAGCAGTTTAATCGCCGGCAACCGAAAACCCGCGATTTCCCGTAAATCCGGCTCGGCCGTATAGTCGAATGTATACAAAGAAAGTAGCAGGGAGTAAACTCATTTCCCGAACGATTTTTAAAATTATTTTTTCACCACTAAAACCCATGAGACTTGTAGTTTTCAAAAATATTTTCATTTTTGATGAGACGCCGAATGAAAGCAGTTTAATCCCGGCAACCGAAAACCCGCGATTTCCCGTAAATCCCGGGCTCGGCCCGTATAGTCGAATGTATACAAAGAAAGTACAGGGAGTAAACTCATTTCCCGAACGATTTTTAAAATTATTTTTTCACCACTAAAACCCATGAGACTTGTAGTTTTCAAAAATTTTTCATTTTTGATGAGACGCCGAATGAAAGCAGTTTAATCTCCGGCAACCGAAAACCCGCGATTTCCCGTAAATCCCGGCTCGGCCCGTATAGTCGAATGTATACAAAGAAAGTACCAGGGAGTAAACTCATTTCCCGAACGATTTTTAAAATTATTTTTTCACCACTAAAACCCATGAGACTTGTAGTTTTCAAAAAATTTTCATTTTTGATGAGACGCCGAATGAAAGCAGTTTAATCTCCGGCAACCGAAAACCCGCGATTTCCCGTAAATCCCGGGCTCGGCCCGTATAGTCGAATGTATACAAAGAAAGTACCAGGGAGTAAACTCATTTCCCGAACGATTTTTAAAATTATTTTTTCACCACTAAAACCCATGAGACTTGTAGTTTTCAAAAATTTTCATTTTTGATGAGACGCCGAATGAAAGCAGTTTAATCTCGGCAACCGAAAACCCGCGATTTCCCGTAAATCCCGGGCTCGGCCCGTATAGTCGAATGTATACAAAGAAAGTACCCAGGGAGTAAACTCATTTCCCGAACGATTTTTAAAATTATTTTTTCACCACTAAAACCCATGAGACTTGTAGTTTTCAAAAATATTTTCATTTTTGATGAGACGCCGAATGAAACAGTTTAATCTCCGGCAACCGAAAACCCGCGATTTCCCGTAAATCCCGGGCTCGGCCGTATAGTCGAATGTATACAAAGAAAGTACCCAGGGAGTAAACTCATTTCCCGAACGATTTTTAAAATTATTTTTTCACCACTAAAACCCATGAGACTTTTAGTTTTAAAAATGTTTCATTTTTTGATTGAGACGCCGAATGAAAGCAGTTTTAATCGCCGGCAACCGAAAACCCGCGATTCCCGTAAATGCCCTGGCTCGGCCCGTATAGTCGAATGTATACAAAGAAAGTACCCAGGGAGTAAACACATTTCCCGAACGATTTTTAAAATTATTTTTTCACCACTAAAACCCATGAGACTTGTAGTTTTCAAAAATTTTTCATTTTTGATGAGACGCCGAATGAAAGCAGTTTAATCCGGCAACCGAAAACCCGCGATTTCCCGTAAATCCCGGGCTCGGCCCGTATAGTCGAATGTATACAAAGAAAGTACCAGGGAGTAAACTCATTTCCCGAACGATTTTTAAAATTATTTTTTCACCACTAAAACCCATGAGACTTGTAGTTTTCAAAAATATTTTCATTTTTGATGAGACGCCGAATGAAAGCAGTTTAATCGCCGGCAACCGAAAACCCGCGATTTCCCGTAAATCCCGGCTCGCCGTATAGTCGAATGTATACAAAGAAAGTACAGGGAGTAAACTCATTTCCCGAACGATTTTTAAAATTATTTTTTCACCACTAAAACCCATGAGACTTGTAGTTTTCAAAAATATTTTCATTTTTGATGAGACGCCGAATGAAAGCAGTTTAATCGCCGGCAACCGAAAACCCGCGATTTCCCGTAAATCCCGTATAGTCGAATGCATACAAAGAAGTAAGCAGGGAGTAAACTCATTTCCCGAACGATTTTTAAAATTATTTTTTCACCACTAAAACCCATGAGACTTGTAGTTTTCAAAAATATTTTCATTTTTGATGAGACGCCGAATGAAAGCAGTTTAATCGCCGGCAACCGAAAACCCGCGATTTCCCGTAAATCCCGGGCTCGGCCGTATAGTCGAATGTATACAAAGAAAGTACAGGGAGTAAACTCATTTCCCGAACGATTTTTAAAATTATTTTTTCACCACTAAAACCCATGAGACTTGTAGTTTTCAAAAATATTTTCATTTTTGATGAGACGCCGAATGAAAGCAGTTTAATCGCCGGCAACCGAAAACCCGCGATTTCCCGTAAATCCCGTATAGTCGAATGTATACAAAGAAAGTAAGCAGGGAGTAAACTCATTTCCCGAACGATTTTTAAAATTATTTTTTCACCACTAAAACCCATGAGACTTGTAGTTTTCAAAAATATTTTCATTTTTGATGAGACGCCGAATGAAAGCAGTTTAATCGCCGGCAACCGAAAACCCGCGATTTCCCGTAAATCCCGTATAGTCGAATGTATACAAAGAAAGTAAGCAGGGAGTAAACTCATTTCCCGAACGATTTTTAAAATTATTTTTTCACCACTAAAACCATGAGACTTGTAGTTTTCAAAAATATTTTCATTTTTGATGAGACGCCGAATGAAACAGTTTAATCGCCGGCAACCGAAAACCCGCGATTTCCCGTAAATCCCTCGGCCGTATAGTCGAATGTATACAAAGAAAGTACAGGGAGTAAACTCATTTCCCGAACGATTTTTAAAATTATTTTTTCACCACTAAAACCCATGAGACTTGTAGTTTTCAAAAATATTTTCATTTTTGATGAGACGCCGAATGAAAGCAGTTTAATCGCCGGCAACCGAAAACCCGCGATTTCCCGTAAATCCCGTATAGTCGAATGTATACAAAGAAAGTAAGCAGGGAGTAAACTCATTTCCCGAACGATTTTTAAAATTATTTTTTCACCACTAAAACCCATGAGACTTGTAGTTTTCAAAAATATTTTCATTTTTGATGAGACGCCGAATGAAAGCAGTTTAATCGCCGGCAACCGAAAACCCGCGATTTCCCGTAAATCCCGTATAGTCGAATGTATACAAAGAAAGTAAGCAGGGAGTAAACTCATTTCCCGAACGATTTTTAAAATTATTTTTCACCACTAAAACCCATGAGACTTGTAGTTTTCAAAAATATTTTCATTTTTGATGAGACGCCGAATGAAAGCAGTTTAATCGCCGGCAACCGAAAACCCGCGATTTCCCGTAAATCTCGGCCCGTATAGTCGAATGTATACAAAGAAAGTACAGGGAGTAAACTCATTTCCCGAACGATTTTTAAAATTATTTTTCACCACTAAAACCCATGAGACTTGTAGTTTTCAAAAATTTTCATTTTTGATGAGACGCCGAATGAAAGCAGTTTAATCGCCGGCAACCGAAAACCCGCGATTTCCCGTAAATCCCGGCTCGCCGTATAGTCGAATGTATACAAAGAAAGTACAGGGAGTAAACTCATTTCCCGAACGATTTTTAAAATTATTTTTTCACCACTAAAACCATGAGACTTGTAGTTTTCAAAAAATTTTCATTTTTGATGAGACGCCGAATGAAAGCAGTTTAATCGCCGGCAACCGAAAACCCGCGATTTCCCGTAAATCCCGTATAGTCGAATGTATACAAAGAAAGTACAGGGAGTAAACTCATTTCCCGAACGATTTTTAAAATTATTTTTTCACCACTAAAACCCATGAGACTTGTAGTTTTCAAAAATATTTTCATTTTTGATGAGACGCCGAATGAAAGCAGTTTAATCGCCGGCAACCGAAAACCCGCGATTTCCCGTAAATCCCGTATAGTCGAATGTATACAAAGAAAGTAAGCAGGGAGTAAACTCATTTCCCGAACGATTTTTAAAATTATTTTTTCACCACTAAAACCCATGAGACTTGTAGTTTTCAAAAATATTTTCATTTTTGATGAGACGCCGAATGAAACAGTTTAATCGCCGGCAACCGAAAACCCGCGATTTCCCGTAAATCCCGGGCTCGGCCCGTATAGTCGAATGTATACAAAGAAAGTACAGGGAGTAAACTCATTTCCCGAACGATTTTTAAAATTATTTTTTCACCACTAAAACCCATGAGACTTGTAGTTTTCAAAAATATTTTCATTTTTGATGAGACGCCGAATGAAAGCAGTTTAATCGCCGGCAACCGAAAACCCGCGATTTCCCGTAAATCCCGGCTCCCCGTATAGTCGAATGTATACAAAGAAAGTACCAGGGAGTAAACTCATTTCCCGAACGATTTTTAAAATTATTTTTTCACCACTAAAACCCATGAGACTTGTAGTTTTCAAAAATATTTTCATTTTTGATGAGACGCCGAATGAAACAGTTTAATCGCCGGCAACCGAAAACCCGCGATTTCCCGTAAATCC
>JASGCC010000791.1:0-54913 GCA_030067915.1 Hydractinia echinata
GCCAGTCAAGAAATACGACCTTTAAAGTTTGAACCATTTTCGATATAAGGTCATAATAAATCGTAGATATCTGCCGTACGTCTGTCTACGACCATACCACGATGAACACACCTGTTCTCGTCCGATCACGGAAGTTAAGCATCGTCGGGCCGGGATAGTACTTGGATGGGGGACCGCCTGGGAACTCCCGGTGTCGTAGGCTATTGAGTTTTTCATGTTACATTTTTTATCACTACGACTGTGACGTATCTTTTTTACAAAACAGGCGCTGAGTAAATCAAGTAAGGGACATGATTAGAAGTTTTTTCCCTTCCAAAACGACCACGATCTTGCTGCAATAAACCGCGCGTCCCAAAAGAATGGATTAGGAGCGTTAGACTAAGAAAATCGCGATGTAGTTACTTTGCTAATTAACGTTTTCATATGAAAAATATGTCTGAAATTACCCTAGCTTGCCTACGTTGGAACTTTTTACCACAAATTTTAAAGCTCAAGGTTGCCGTAATGAATCGATAGAGCTTGAAAAGAGCTTTCACACGCACACAAACACGACCCATTTCCGACGATCCAGTCAAGAAATACGACCTTTAAAGTTTGAACATTTTCGATATAAGGTCATAATAAATCGTAGATATCTGCCCGTACGTCTGTCTACGACCATACCACGATGAACACACCTGTTCTCGTCCGATCACGGAAGTTAAGCATCGTGGCCGGGATAGTACTTGGATGGGGGACCGCCTGGGAACTCCCGGTGTCGTAGGCTATTGAGTTTTTCATGTTACATTTTTTATCACTACGACTGTGACGTATCTTTTTTACAAAACAGGCGCTGAGTAAATCAAGTAAGGGACATGATTAGAAGTTTTTTCCCTTCCAAAACGACCACGATCTTGCTGCAATAAACGCGCCGCGTCCCAAAAGAATGGATTAGGAGCGTTAGACTAAGAAAATCGCGATGTAGTTACTTTGCTAATTAACGTTTTCATATGAAAAATATGTCTGAAATTACCCTAGCTTGCCTACGTTGGAACTTTTTACCACAAATTTTAAAGCTCAAGGTTGCCGTAATGAATCGATAGAGCTTGAAAAGAGCTTTCACACGCACACAAACACGACCCATTTCCGACGATCCAGTCAAGAAATACGACCTTTAAAGTTTGAACATTTTCGATATAAGGTCATAATAAATCGTAGATATCTGCCCGTACGTCTGTCTACGACCATACCACGATGAACACACCTGTTCTCGTCCGATCACGGAAGTTAAGCATCGTCGGGCCGGGATAGTACTTGGATGGGGGACCGCCTGGGAACTCCCGGTGTCGTAGGCTATTGAGTTTTTCATGTTACATTTTTTATCACTACGACTGTGACGTATCTTTTTTACAAAACAGGCGCTGAGTAAATCAAGTAAGGGACATGATTAGAAGTTTTTTCCCTTCCAAAACGACCACGATCTTGCTGCAATAAACGCGCCGCGTCCCAAAAGAATGGATTAGGAGCGTTAGACTAAGAAAATCGCGATGTAGTTACTTTGCTAATTAACGTTTTCATATGAAAAATATGTCTGAAATTACCTAGCTTGCCTACGTTGGAACTTTTTACCACAAATTTTAAAGCTCAAGGTTGCCGTAATGAATCGATAGAGCTTGAAAAGAGCTTTCACACGCACACAAACACGACCCATTTCCGACGATCCAGTCAAGAAATACGACCTTTAAAGTTTGAACATTTTCGATATAAGGTCATAATAAATCGTAGATATCTGCCCGTACGTCTGTCTACGACCATACCACGATGAACACACCTGTTCTCGTCCGATCACGGAAGTTAAGCATCGTCGGGCCGGGATAGTACTTGGATGGGGACCGCCTGGGAACTCCCGGTGTCGTAGGCTATTGAGTTTTTCATGTTACATTTTTTATCACTACGACTGTGACGTATCTTTTTTACAAAACAGGCGCTGAGTAAATCAAGTAAGGGACATGATTAGAAGTTTTTTCCCTTCCAAAACGACCACGATCTTGCTGCAATAAACGCGCCGCGTCCCAAAAGAATGGATTAGGAGCGTTAGACTAAGAAAATCGCGATGTAGTTACTTTGCTAATTAACGTTTTCATATGAAAAATATGTCTGAAATTACCCTAGCTTGCCTACGTTGGAACTTTTTACCACAAATTTTAAAGCTCAAGGTTGCCGTAATGAATCGATAGAGCTTGAAAAGAGCTTTCACACGCACACAAACACGACCCATTTCCGACGATCCAGTCAAGAAATACGACCTTTAAAGTTTGAACATTTTCGATATAAGGTCATAATAAATCGTAGATATCTGCCCGTACGTCTGTCTACGACCATACCACGATGAACACACCTGTTCTCGTCCGATCACGGAAGTTAAGCATCGTCGGGCCGGATAGTACTTGGATGGGGACCGCCTGGGAACTCCCGGTGTCGTAGGCTATTGAGTTTTTCATGTTACATTTTTTATCACTACGACTGTGACGTATCTTTTTTACAAAACAGGCGCTGAGTAAATCAAGTAAGGGACATGATTAGAAGTTTTTTCCCTTCCAAAACGACCACGATCTTGCTGCAATAAACGCGCCGCGTCCCAAAAGAATGGATTAGGAGCGTTAGACTAAGAAAATCGATGTAGTTATTTTGCTAATTAACGTTTTCATATGAAAAATATGTCTGAAATTACCCTAGCTTGCCTACGTTGGAACTTTTTACCACAAATTTTAAAGCTCAAGGTTGCCGTAATGAATCGATAGAGCTTGAAAAGAGCTTTCACACGCACACAAACACGACCCATTTCCGACGATCCAGTCAAGAAATACGACCTTTAAAGTTTGAACCATTTTCGATATAAGGTCATAATAAATCGTAGATATCTGCCCGTACGTCTGTCTACGACCATACCACGATGAACACACCTGTTCTCGTCCGATCACGGAAGTTAAGCATCGTCGGGCCGGGATAGTACTTGGATGGGGGACCGCCTGGGAACTCCCGGTGTCGTAGGCTATTGAGTTTTTCATGTTACATTTTTTATCACTACGACTGTGACGTATCTTTTTTACAAAACAGGCGCTGAGTAAATCAAGTAAGGGACATGATTAGAAGTTTTTTCCCTTCCAAAACGACCACGATCTTGCTGCAATAAACGCGCCGCGTCCCAAAAGAATGGATTAGGAGCGTTAGACTAAGAAAATCGCGATGTAGTTACTTTGCTAATTAACGTTTTCATATGAAAAATATGTCTGAAATTACCCTAGCTTGCCTACGTTGGAACTTTTTACCACAAATTTTAAAGCTCAAGGTTGCCGTAATGAATCGATAGAGCTTGAAAAGAGCTTTCACACGCACACAAACACGACCCATTTCCGACGATCCAGTCAAGAAATACGACCTTTAAAGTTTGAACATTTTCGATATAAGGTCATAATAAATCGTAGATATCTGCCCGTACGTCTGTCTACGACCATACCACGATGAACACACCTGTTCTCGTCCGATCACGGAAGTTAAGCATCGTGGCCGGGATAGTACTTGGATGGGGGACCGCCTGGGAACTCCCGGTGTCGTAGGCTATTGAGTTTTTCATGTTACATTTTTTATCACTACGACTGTGACGTTTTTTACAAAACAAGTAAATCAAGTATGATTAGAAGTTTTTTCCCTTCCAAAACGACCACGATCTTGCTGCAATAAACGCGCCGCGTCCCAAAAGAATGGATTAGGAGCGTTAGACTAAGAAAATCGCGATGTAGTTACTTTGCTAATTAACGTTTTCATATGAAAAATATGTCTGAAATTACCCTAGCTTGCCTACGTTGGAACTTTTTACCACAAATTTTAAAGCTCAAGGTTGCCGTAATGAATCGATAGAGCTTGAAAAGAGCTTTCACACGCACACAAACACGACCCATTTCCGACGATCCAGTCAAGAAATACGACCTTTAAAGTTTGAACAATTTTCGATATAAGGTCATAATAAATCGTAGATATCTGCCCGTACGTCTGTCTACGACCATACCACGATGAACACACCTGTTCTCGTCCGATCACGGAAGTTAAGCATCGTCGGGCCGGGATAGTACTTGGATGGGGGACCGCCTGGGAACTCCCGGTGTCGTAGGCTATTGAGTTTTTCATGTTACATTTTTTATCACTACGACTGTGACGTATCTTTTTTACAAAACAGGCGCTGAGTAAATCAAGTAAGGGACATGATTAGAAGTTTTTTCCCTTCCAAAACGACCACGATCTTGCTGCAATAAACGCGCCGCGTCCCAAAAGAATGGATTAGGAGCGTTAGACTAAGAAAATCGCGATGTAGTTACTTTGCTAATTAACGTTTTCATATGAAAAATATGTCTGAAATTACCCTAGCTTGCCTACGTTGGAACTTTTTACCACAAATTTTAAAGCTCAAGGTTGCCGTAATGAATCGATAGAGCTTGAAAAGAGCTTTCACACGCACACAAACACGACCCATTTCCGACGATCCAGTCAAGAAATACGACCTTTAAAGTTTGAACATTTTCGATATAAGGTCATAATAAATCGTAGATATCTGCCCGTACGTCTGTCTACGACCATACCACGATGAACACACCTGTTCTCGTCCGATCACGGAAGTTAAGCATCGTCGGGCCGGGATAGTACTTGGATGGGGGACCGCCTGGGAACTCCCGGTGTCGTAGGCTATTGAGTTTTTCATGTTACATTTTTTATCACTACGACTGTGACGTATCTTTTTTACAAAACAGGCGCTGAGTAAATCAAGTAAGGGACATGATTAGAAGTTTTTTCCCTTCCAAAACGACCACGATCTTGCTGCAATAAACGCGCCGCGTCCCAAAAGAATGGATTAGGAGCGTTAGACTAAGAAAATCGCGATGTAGTTACTTTGCTAATTAACGTTTTCATATGAAAAATATGTCTGAAATTACCCTAGCTTGCCTACGTTGGAACTTTTTACCACAAATTTTAAAGCTCAAGGTTGCCGTAATGAATCGATAGAGCTTGAAAAGAGCTTTCACACGCACACAAACACGACCCATTTCCGACGATCCAGTCAAGAAATACGACCTTTAAAGTTTGAACATTTTCGATATAAGGTCATAATAAATCGTAGATATCTGCCCGTACGTCTGTCTACGACCATACCACGATGAACACACCTGTTCTCGTCCGATCACGGAAGTTAAGCATCGTCGGGCCGGGATAGTACTTGGATGGGGGACCGCCTGGGAACTCCCGGTGTCGTAGGCTATTGAGTTTTTCATGTTACATTTTTTATCACTACGACTGTGACGTATCTTTTTTACAAAACAGGCGCTGAGTAAATCAAGTAAGGGACATGATTAGAAGTTTTTTCCCTTCCAAAACGACCACGATCTTGCTGCAATAAACGCGCCGCGTCCCAAAAGAATGGATTAGGAGCGTTAGACTAAGAAAATCGCGATGTAGTTACTTTGCTAATTAACGTTTTCATATGAAAAATATGTCTGAAATTACCCTAGCTTGCCTACGTTGGAACTTTTTACCACAAATTTTAAAGCTCAAGGTTGCCGTAATGAATCGATAGAGCTTGAAAAGAGCTTTCACACGCACACAAACACGACCCATTTCCGACGATCCAGTCAAGAAATACGACCTTTAAAGTTTGAACATTTTCGATATAAGGTCATAATAAATCGTAGATATCTGCCCGTACGTCTGTCTACGACCATACCACGATGAACACACCTGTTCTCGTCCGATCACGGAAGTTAAGCATCGTCGGGCCGGGATAGTACTTGGATGGGGGACCGCCTGGGAACTCCCGGTGTCGTAGGCTATTGAGTTTTTCATGTTACATTTTTTATCACTACGACTGTGACGTATCTTTTTTACAAAACAGGCGCTGAGTAAATCAAGTAAGGGACATGATTAGAAGTTTTTTCCCTTCCAAAACGACCACGATCTTGCTGCAATAAACGCGCCGCGTCCCAAAAGAATGGATTAGGAGCGTTAGACTAAGAAAATCGCGATGTAGTTACTTTGCTAATTAACGTTTTCATATGAAAAATATGTCTGAAATTACCCTAGCTTGCCTACGTTGGAACTTTTTACCACAAATTTTAAAGCTCAAGGTTGCCGTAATGAATCGATAGAGCTTGAAAAGAGCTTTCACACGCACACAAACACGACCCATTTCCGACGATCCAGTCAAGAAATACGACCTTTAAAGTTTGAACATTTTCGATATAAGGTCATAATAAATCGTAGATATCTGCCCGTACGTCTGTCTACGACCATACCACGATGAACACACCTGTTCTCGTCCGATCACGGAAGTTAAGCATCGTCGGGCCGGGATAGTACTTGGATGGGGGACCGCCTGGGAACTCCCGGTGTCGTAGGCTATTGAGTTTTTCATGTTACATTTTTTATCACTACGACTGTGACGTATCTTTTTTACAAAACAGGCGCTGAGTAAATCAAGTAAGGGACATGATTAGAAGTTTTTTCCCTTCCAAAACGACCACGATCTTGCTGCAATAAACGCGCCGCGTCCCAAAAGAATGGATTAGGAGCGTTAGACTAAGAAAATCGCGATGTAGTTACTTTGCTAATTAACGTTTTCATATGAAAAATATGTCTGAAATTACCCTAGCTTGCCTACGTTGGAACTTTTTACCACAAATTTTAAAGCTCAAGGTTGCCGTAATGAATCGATAGAGCTTGAAAAGAGCTTTCACACGCACACAAACACGACCCATTTCCGACGATCCAGTCAAGAAATACGACCTTTAAAGTTTGAACCATTTTCGATATAAGGTCATAATAAATCGTAGATATCTGCCCGTACGTCTGTCTACGACCATACCACGATGAACACACCTGTTCTCGTCCGATCACGGAAGTTAAGCATCGTCGGGCCGGGATAGTACTTGGATGGGGGACCGCCTGGGAACTCCCGGTGTCGTAGGCTATTGAGTTTTTCATGTTACATTTTTTATCACTACGACTGTGACGTATCTTTTTTACAAAACAGGCGCTGAGTAAATCAAGTAAGGGACATGATTAGAAGTTTTTTCCCTTCCAAAACGACCACGATCTTGCTGCAATAAACGCGCCGCGTCCCAAAAGAATGGATTAGGAGCGTTAGACTAAGAAAATCGCGATGTAGTTACTTTGCTAATTAACGTTTTCATATGAAAAATATGTCTGAAATTACCCTAGCTTGCCTACGTTGGAACTTTTTACCACAAATTTTAAAGCTCAAGGTTGCCGTAATGAATCGATAGAGCTTGAAAAGAGCTTTCACACGCACACAAACACGACCCATTTCCGACGATCCAGTCAAGAAATACGACCTTTAAAGTTTGAACATTTTCGATATAAGGTCATAATAAATCGTAGATATCTGCCCGTACGTCTGTCTACGACCATACCACGATGAACACACCTGTTCTCGTCCGATCACGGAAGTTAAGCATCGTCGGGCCGGGATAGTACTTGGATGGGGGACCGCCTGGGAACTCCCGGTGTCGTAGGCTATTGAGTTTTTCATGTTACATTTTTTATCACTACGACTGTGACGTATCTTTTTTACAAAACAGGCGCTGAGTAAATCAAGTAAGGGACATGATTAGAAGTTTTTTCCCTTCCAAAACGACCACGATCTTGCTGCAATAAACGCGCCGCGTCCCAAAAGAATGGATTAGGAGCGTTAGACTAAGAAAATCGCGATGTAGTTACTTTGCTAATTAACGTTTTCATATGAAAAATATGTCTGAAATTACCCTAGCTTGCCTACGTTGGAACTTTTTACCACAAATTTTAAAGCTCAAGGTTGCCGTAATGAATCGATAGAGCTTGAAAAGAGCTTTCACACGCACACAAACACGACCCATTTCCGACGATCCAGTCAAGAAATACGACCTTTAAAGTTTGAACATTTTCGATATAAGGTCATAATAAATCGTAGATATCTGCCCGTACGTCTGTCTACGACCATACCACGATGAACACACCTGTTCTCGTCCGATCACGGAAGTTAAGCATCGTCGGGCCGGGATAGTACTTGGATGGGGGACCGCCTGGGAACTCCCGGTGTCGTAGGCTATTGAGTTTTTCATGTTACATTTTTTATCACTACGACTGTGACGTATCTTTTTTACAAAACAGGCGCTGAGTAAATCAAGTAAGGGACATGATTAGAAGTTTTTTCCCTTCCAAAACGACCACGATCTTGCTGCAATAAACGCGCCGCGTCCCAAAAGAATGGATTAGGAGCGTTAGACTAAGAAAATCGCGATGTAGTTACTTTGCTAATTAACGTTTTCATATGAAAAATATGTCTGAAATTACCCTAGCTTGCCTACGTTGGAACTTTTTACCACAAATTTTAAAGCTCAAGGTTGCCGTAATGAATCGATAGAGCTTGAAAAGAGCTTTCACACGCACACAAACACGACCCATTTCCGACGATCCAGTCAAGAAATACGACCTTTAAAGTTTGAACATTTTCGATATAAGGTCATAATAAATCGTAGATATCTGCCCGTACGTCTGTCTACGACCATACCACGATGAACACACCTGTTCTCGTCCGATCACGGAAGTTAAGCATCGTCGGGCCGGGATAGTACTTGGATGGGGGACCGCCTGGGAACTCCCGGTGTCGTAGGCTATTGAGTTTTTCATGTTACATTTTTTATCACTACGACTGTGACGTATCTTTTTTACAAAACAGGCGCTGAGTAAATCAAGTAAGGGACATGATTAGAAGTTTTTTCCCTTCCAAAACGACCACGATCTTGCTGCAATAAACGCGCCGCGTCCCAAAAGAATGGATTAGGAGCGTTAGACTAAGAAAATCGCGATGTAGTTACTTTGCTAATTAACGTTTTCATATGAAAAATATGTCTGAAATTACCCTAGCTTGCCTACGTTGGAACTTTTTACCACAAATTTTAAAGCTCAAGGTTGCCGTAATGAATCGATAGAGCTTGAAAAGAGCTTTCACACGCACACAAACACGACCCATTTCCGACGATCCAGTCAAGAAATACGACCTTTAAAGTTTGAACATTTTCGATATAAGGTCATAATAAATCGTAGATATCTGCCCGTACGTCTGTCTACGACCATACCACGATGAACACACCTGTTCTCGTCCGATCACGGAAGTTAAGCATCGTCGGGCCGGGATAGTACTTGGATGGGGGACCGCCTGGGAACTCCCGGTGTCGTAGGCTATTGAGTTTTTCATGTTACATTTTTTATCACTACGACTGTGACGTATCTTTTTTACAAAACAGGCGCTGAGTAAATCAAGTAAGGGACATGATTAGAAGTTTTTTCCCTTCCAAAACGACCACGATCTTGCTGCAATAAACGCGCCGCGTCCCAAAAGAATGGATTAGGAGCGTTAGACTAAGAAAATCGCGATGTAGTTACTTTGCTAATTAACGTTTTCATATGAAAAATATGTCTGAAATTACCCTAGCTTGCCTACGTTGGAACTTTTTACCACAAATTTTAAAGCTCAAGGTTGCCGTAATGAATCGATAGAGCTTGAAAAGAGCTTTCACACGCACACAAACACGACCCATTTCCGACGATCCAGTCAAGAAATACGACCTTTAAAGTTTGAACCATTTTCGATATAAGGTCATAATAAATCGTAGATATCTGCCCGTACGTCTGTCTACGACCATACCACGATGAACACACCTGTTCTCGTCCGATCACGGAAGTTAAGCATCGTCGGGCCGGGATAGTACTTGGATGGGGGACCGCCTGGGAACTCCCGGTGTCGTAGGCTATTGAGTTTTTCATGTTACATTTTTTATCACTACGACTGTGACGTATCTTTTTTACAAAACAGGCGCTGAGTAAATCAAGTAAGGGACATGATTAGAAGTTTTTTCCCTTCCAAAACGACCACGATCTTGCTGCAATAAACGCGCCGCGTCCCAAAAGAATGGATTAGGAGCGTTAGACTAAGAAAATCGCGATGTAGTTACTTTGCTAATTAACGTTTTCATATGAAAAATATGTCTGAAATTACCCTAGCTTGCCTACGTTGGAACTTTTTACCACAAATTTTAAAGCTCAAGGTTGCCGTAATGAATCGATAGAGCTTGAAAAGAGCTTTCACACGCACACAAACACGACCCATTTCCGACGATCCAGTCAAGAAATACGACCTTTAAAGTTTGAACATTTTCGATATAAGGTCATAATAAATCGTAGATATCTGCCCGTACGTCTGTCTACGACCATACCACGATGAACACACCTGTTCTCGTCCGATCACGGAAGTTAAGCATCGTCGGGCCGGGATAGTACTTGGATGGGGGACCGCCTGGGAACTCCCGGTGTCGTAGGCTATTGAGTTTTTCATGTTACATTTTTTATCACTACGACTGTGACGTATCTTTTTTACAAAACAGGCGCTGAGTAAATCAAGTAAGGGACATGATTAGAAGTTTTTTCCCTTCCAAAACGACCACGATCTTGCTGCAATAAACGCGCCGCGTCCCAAAAGAATGGATTAGGAGCGTTAGACTAAGAAAATCGCGATGTAGTTACTTTGCTAATTAACGTTTTCATATGAAAAATATGTCTGAAATTACCCTAGCTTGCCTACGTTGGAACTTTTTACCACAAATTTTAAAGCTCAAGGTTGCCGTAATGAATCGATAGAGCTTGAAAAGAGCTTTCACACGCACACAAACACGACCCATTTCCGACGATCCAGTCAAGAAATACGACCTTTAAAGTTTGAACCATTTTCGATATAAGGTCATAATAAATCGTAGATATCTGCCCGTACGTCTGTCTACGACCATACCACGATGAACACACCTGTTCTCGTCCGATCACGGAAGTTAAGCATCGTCGGGCCGGGATAGTACTTGGATGGGGGACCGCCTGGGAACTCCCGGTGTCGTAGGCTATTGAGTTTTTCATGTTACATTTTTTATCACTACGACTGTGACGTATCTTTTTTACAAAACAGGCGCTGAGTAAATCAAGTAAGGGACATGATTAGAAGTTTTTTCCCTTCCAAAACGACCACGATCTTGCTGCAATAAACGCGCCGCGTCCCAAAAGAATGGATTAGGAGCGTTAGACTAAGAAAATCGCGATGTAGTTACTTTGCTAATTAACGTTTTCATATGAAAAATATGTCTGAAATTACCCTAGCTTGCCTACGTTGGAACTTTTTACCACAAATTTTAAAGCTCAAGGTTGCCGTAATGAATCGATAGAGCTTGAAAAGAGCTTTCACACGCACACAAACACGACCCATTTCCGACGATCCAGTCAAGAAATACGACCTTTAAAGTTTGAACATTTTCGATATAAGGTCATAATAAATCGTAGATATCTGCCCGTACGTCTGTCTACGACCATACCACGATGAACACACCTGTTCTCGTCCGATCACGGAAGTTAAGCATCGTCGGGCCGGGATAGTACTTGGATGGGGGACCGCCTGGGAACTCCCGGTGTCGTAGGCTATTGAGTTTTTCATGTTACATTTTTTATCACTACGACTGTGACGTATCTTTTTTACAAAACAGGCGCTGAGTAAATCAAGTAAGGGACATGATTAGAAGTTTTTTCCCTTCCAAAACGACCACGATCTTGCTGCAATAAACGCGCCGCGTCCCAAAAGAATGGATTAGGAGCGTTAGACTAAGAAAATCGCGATGTAGTTACTTTGCTAATTAACGTTTTCATATGAAAAATATGTCTGAAATTACCCTAGCTTGCCTACGTTGGAACTTTTTACCACAAATTTTAAAGCTCAAGGTTGCCGTAATGAATCGATAGAGCTTGAAAAGAGCTTTCACACGCACACAAACACGACCCATTTCCGACGATCCAGTCAAGAAATACGACCTTTAAAGTTTGAACATTTTCGATATAAGGTCATAATAAATCGTAGATATCTGCCCGTACGTCTGTCTACGACCATACCACGATGAACACACCTGTTCTCGTCCGATCACGGAAGTTAAGCATCGTCGGGCCGGGATAGTACTTGGATGGGGGACCGCCTGGGAACTCCCGGTGTCGTAGGCTATTGAGTTTTTCATGTTACATTTTTTATCACTACGACTGTGACGTATCTTTTTTACAAAACAGGCGCTGAGTAAATCAAGTAAGGGACATGATTAGAAGTTTTTTCCCTTCCAAAACGACCACGATCTTGCTGCAATAAACGCGCCGCGTCCCAAAAGAATGGATTAGGAGCGTTAGACTAAGAAAATCGCGATGTAGTTACTTTGCTAATTAACGTTTTCATATGAAAAATATGTCTGAAATTACCCTAGCTTGCCTACGTTGGAACTTTTTACCACAAATTTTAAAGCTCAAGGTTGCCGTAATGAATCGATAGAGCTTGAAAAGAGCTTTCACACGCACACAAACACGACCCATTTCCGACGATCCAGTCAAGAAATACGACCTTTAAAGTTTGAACATTTTCGATATAAGGTCATAATAAATCGTAGATATCTGCCCGTACGTCTGTCTACGACCATACCACGATGAACACACCTGTTCTCGTCCGATCACGGAAGTTAAGCATCGTCGGGCCGGGATAGTACTTGGATGGGGGACCGCCTGGGAACTCCCGGTGTCGTAGGCTATTGAGTTTTTCATGTTACATTTTTTATCACTACGACTGTGACGTATCTTTTTTACAAAACAGGCGCTGAGTAAATCAAGTAAGGGACATGATTAGAAGTTTTTTCCCTTCCAAAACGACCACGATCTTGCTGCAATAAACGCGCCGCGTCCCAAAAGAATGGATTAGGAGCGTTAGACTAAGAAAATCGCGATGTAGTTACTTTGCTAATTAACGTTTTCATATGAAAAATATGTCTGAAATTACCCTAGCTTGCCTACGTTGGAACTTTTTACCACAAATTTTAAAGCTCAAGGTTGCCGTAATGAATCGATAGAGCTTGAAAAGAGCTTTCACACGCACACAAACACGACCCATTTCCGACGATCCAGTCAAGAAATACGACCTTTAAAGTTTGAACATTTTCGATATAAGGTCATAATAAATCGTAGATATCTGCCCGTACGTCTGTCTACGACCATACCACGATGAACACACCTGTTCTCGTCCGATCACGGAAGTTAAGCATCGTCGGGCCGGGATAGTACTTGGATGGGGGACCGCCTGGGAACTCCCGGTGTCGTAGGCTATTGAGTTTTTCATGTTACATTTTTTATCACTACGACTGTGACGTATCTTTTTTACAAAACAGGCGCTGAGTAAATCAAGTAAGGGACATGATTAGAAGTTTTTTCCCTTCCAAAACGACCACGATCTTGCTGCAATAAACGCGCCGCGTCCCAAAAGAATGGATTAGGAGCGTTAGACTAAGAAAATCGCGATGTAGTTACTTTGCTAATTAACGTTTTCATATGAAAAATATGTCTGAAATTACCCTAGCTTGCCTACGTTGGAACTTTTTACCACAAATTTTAAAGCTCAGGGTTGCCGTAATGAATCGATAGAGCTTGAAAAGAGCTTTCAAACGCACACAAACACGACCCATTTCCGACGATCCAGTCAAGAAATACGACCTTTAAAGTTTGAACAATTTTCGATATAAGGTCATAATAAATCGTAGATATCTGCCCGTACGTCTGTCTACGACCATACCACGATGAACACACCTGTTCTCGTCCGATCACGGAAGTTAAGCATCGTCGGGCCGGGATAGTACTTGGATGGGGGACCGCCTGGGAACTCCCGGTGTCGTAGGCTATTGAGTTTTTCATGTTACATTTTTTATCACTACGACTGTGACGTATCTTTTTTACAAAACAGGCGCTGAGTAAATCAAGTAAGGGACATGATTAGAAGTTTTTTTCCCTCCAAAACGACTACGATCTTGCTGCAATAAACGCGCCACGTCCCAAAAGAATGGATTAGGAGCGTTAGTAAGAAATCGCGATGTAGTTACTTTGCTAATTAACGTTTTCATATGAAAAATATGTCTGAAATTACCCTAGCTTGCCTACGTTGGAACTTTTTACCACAAATTTTAAAGCTCAGGGTTGCCGTAATGAATCGATAGAGCTTGAAAAGAGCTTTCAAACGCACACAAACACGACCCATTTCCGACGATCCAGTCAAGAAATACGACCTTTAAAGTTTGAACAATTTTCGATATAAGGTCATAATAAATCGTAGATATCTGCCCGTACGTCTGTCTACGACCATACCACGATGAACACACCTGTTCTCGTCCGATCACGGAAGTTAAGCATCGTCGGGCCGGGATAGTACTTGGATGGGGGACCGCCTGGGAACTCCCGGTGTCGTAGGCTATTGAGTTTTTCATGTTACATTTTTATCACTACGACTGTGACGTATCTTTTTTACAAAACAGGCGCTGAGTAAATCAAGTAAGGGACATGATTAGAAGTTTTTTTCCCTCCAAAACGACTACGATCTTGCTGCAATAAACGCGCCACGTCCCAAAAGAATGGATTAGGAGCGTTAGTAAGAAAATCGCGATGTAGTTACTTTGCTAATTAACGTTTTCATATGAAAAATATGTCTGAAATTACCCTAGCTTGCCTACGTTGGAACTTTTTACCACAAATTTTAAAGCTCAGGGTTGCCGTAATGAATCGATAGAGCTTGAAAAGAGCTTTCAAACGCACACAACACGACCCATTTCCGACGATCCAGTCAAGAAATACGACCTTTAAAGTTTGAACAATTTTCGATATAAGGTCATAATAAATCGTAGATATCTGCCCGTACGTCTGTCTACGACCATACCACGATGAACACACCTGTTCTCGTCCGATCACGGAAGTTAAGCATCGTCGGGCCGGGATAGTACTTGGATGGGGACCGCCTGGGAACTCCCGGTGTCGTAGGCTATTGAGTTTTTCATGTTACATTTTTTATCACTACGACTGTGACGTATCTTTTTTACAAAACAGGCGCTGAGTAAATCAAGTAAGGGACATGATTAGAAGTTTTTTTCCCTCCAAAACGACTACGATCTTGCTGCAATAAACGCGCCACGTCCCAAAAGAATGGATTAGGAGCGTTAGACTAAGAAAATCGCGATGTAGTTACTTTGCTAATTAACGTTTTCATATGAAAAATATGTCTGAAATTACCCTAGCTTGCCTACGTTGGAACTTTTTACCACAAATTTTAAAGCTCAGGGTTGCCGTAATGAATCGATAGAGCTTGAAAAGAGCTTTCAAACGCACACAAACACGACCCATTTCCGACGATCCAGTCAAGAAATACGACCTTTAAAGTTTGAACAATTTTCGATATAAGGTCATAATAAATCGTAGATATCTGCCCGTACGTCTGTCTACGACCATACCACGATGAACACACCTGTTCTCGTCCGATCACGGAAGTTAAGCATCGTCGGCCGGGATAGTACTTGGATGGGGGACCGCCTGGGAACTCCCGGTGTCGTAGGCTATTGAGTTTTTCATGTTACATTTTTTATCACTACGACTGTGACGTATCTTTTTTACAAAACAGGCGCTGAGTAAATCAAGTAAGGGACATGATTAGAAGTTTTTTTCCCTCCAAAACGACTACGATCTTGCTGCAATAAACGCGCCACGTCCCAAAAGAATGGATTAGGAGCGTTAGACTAAGAAAATCGCGATGTAGTTACTTTGCTAATTAACGTTTTCATATGAAAAATATGTCTGAAATTACCCTAGCTTGCCTACGTTTTTACCACAAATTTTAAAGCTCAGGGTTGCCGTAATGAATCGATAGAGCTTGAAAAGAGCTTTCAAACGCACACAAACACGACCCATTTCCGACGATCCAGTCAAGAAATACGACCTTTAAAGTTTGAACAATTTTCGATATAAGGTCATAATAAATCGTAGATATCTGCCCGTACGTCTGTCTACGACCATACCACGATGAACACACCTGTTCTCGTCCGATCACGGAAGTTAAGCATCGTCGGGCCGGGATAGTACTTGGATGGGGGACCGCCTGGGAACTCCCGGTGTCGTAGGCTATTGAGTTTTTCATGTTACATTTTTTATCACTACGACTGTGACGTATCTTTTTTACAAAACAGGCGCTGAGTAAATCAAGTAAGGGACATGATTAGAAGTTTTTTCCCTCCAAAACGACTACGATCTTGCTGCAATAAACGCGCCACGTCCCAAAAGAATGGATTAGGAGCGTTAGACTAAGAAAATCGCGATGTAGTTACTTTGCTAATTAACGTTTTCATATGAAAAATATGTCTGAAATTACCCTAGCTTGCCTACGTTGGAACTTTTTACCACAAATTTTAAAGCTCAGGTTGCCGTAATGAATCGATAGAGCTTGAAAAGAGCTTTCACGCACACAAACACGACCCATTTCCGACGATCCAGTCAAGAAATACGACCTTTAAAGTTTGAACAATTTTCGATATAAGGTCATAATAAATCGTAGATATCTGCCCGTACGTCTGTCTACGACCATACCACGATGAACACACCTGTTCTCGTCCGATCACGGAAGTTAAGCATCGTCGGGCCGGGATAGTACTTGGATGGGGGACCGCCTGGGAACTCCCGGTGTCGTAGGCTATTGAGTTTTTCATGTTACATTTTTTATCACTACGACTGTGACGTATCTTTTTTACAAAACAGGCGCTGAGTAAATCAAGTAAGGGACATGATTAGAAGTTTTTTTCCCTCCAAAACGACTACGATCTTGCTGCAATAAACGCGCCACGTCCCAAAAGAATGGATTAGGAGCGTTAGACTAAGAAAATCGCGATGTAGTTACTTTGCTAATTAACGTTTTCATATGAAAAATATGTCTGAAATTACCCTAGCTTGCCTACGTTGGAACTTTTTACCACAAATTTTAAAGCTCAGGGTTGCCGTAATGAATCGATAGAGCTTGAAAAGAGCTTTCAAACGCACACAAACACGACCCATTTCCGACGATCCAGTCAAGAAATACGACCTTTAAAGTTTGAACAATTTTCGATATAAGGTCATAATAAATCGTAGATATCTGCCCGTACGTCTGTCTACGACCATACCACGATGAACACACCTGTTCTCGTCCGATCACGGAAGTTAAGCATCGTCGGGCCGGGATAGTACTTGGATGGGGGACCGCCTGGGAACTCCCGGTGTCGTAGGCTATTGAGTTTTTCATGTTACATTTTTATCACTACGACTGTGACGTATCTTTTTTACAAAACAGGCGCTGAGTAAATCAAGTAAGGGACATGATTAGAAGTTTTTTTCCCTCCAAAACGACTACGATCTTGCTGCAATAAACGCGCCACGTCCCAAAAGAATGGATTAGGAGCGTTAGACTAAGAAAATCGCGATGTAGTTACTTTGCTAATTAACGTTTTCATATGAAAAATATGTCTGAAATTACCCTAGCTTGCCTACGTTGGAACTTTTTACCACAAATTTTAAAGCTCAGGGTTGCCGTAATGAATCGATAGAGCTTGAAAAGAGCTTTCAAACGCACACAAACACGACCCATTTCCGACGATCCAGTCAAGAAATACGACCTTTAAAGTTTGAACAATTTTCGATATAAGGTCATAATAAATCGTAGATATCTGCCCGTACGTCTGTCTACGACCATACCACGATGAACACACCTGTTCTCGTCCGATCACGGAAGTTAAGCATCGTCGGGCCGGGATAGTACTTGGATGGGGGACCGCCTGGGAACTCCCGGTGTCGTAGGCTATTGAGTTTTTCATGTTACATTTTTTATCACTACGACTGTGACGTATCTTTTTTACAAAACAGGCGCTGAGTAAATCAAGTAAGGGACATGATTAGAAGTTTTTTTCCCTCCAAAACGACTACGATCTTGCTGCAATAAACGCGCCACGTCCCAAAAGAATGGATTAGGAGCGTTAGACTAAGAAAATCGCGATGTAGTTACTTTGCTAATTAACGTTTTCATATGAAAAATATGTCTGAAATTACCCTAGCTTGCCTACGTTGGAACTTTTTACCACAAATTTTAAAGCTCAGGGTTGCCGTAATGAATCGATAGAGCTTGAAAAGAGCTTTCAAACGCACACAAACACGACCCATTTCCGACGATCCAGTCAAGAAATACGACCTTTAAAGTTTGAACAATTTTCGATATAAGGTCATAATAAATCGTAGATATCTGCCCGTACGTCTGTCTACGACCATACCACGATGAACACACCTGTTCTCGTCCGATCACGGAAGTTAAGCATCGTCGGGCCGGGATAGTACTTGGATGGGGGACCGCCTGGGAACTCCCGGTGTCGTAGGCTATTGAGTTTTTCATGTTACATTTTTTATCACTACGACTGTGACGTATCTTTTTTACAAAACAGGCGCTGAGTAAATCAAGTAAGGGACATGATTAGAAGTTTTTTTCCCTCCAAAACGACTACGATCTTGCTGCAATAAACGCGCCACGTCCCAAAAGAATGGATTAGGAGCGTTAGACTAAGAAAATCGCGATGTAGTTACTTTGCTAATTAACGTTTTCATATGAAAAATATGTCTGAAATTACCCTAGCTTGCCTACGTTGGAACTTTTTACCACAAATTTTAAAGCTCAGGGTTGCCGTAATGAATCGATAGAGCTTGAAAAGAGCTTTCAAACGCACACAAACACGACCCATTTCCGACGATCCAGTCAAGAAATACGACCTTTAAAGTTTGAACAATTTTCGATATAAGGTCATAATAAATCGTAGATATCTGCCCGTACGTCTGTCTACGACCATACCACGATGAACACACCTGTTCTCGTCCGATCACGGAAGTTAAGCATCGTCGGGCCGGGATAGTACTTGGATGGGGGACCGCCTGGGAACTCCCGGTGTCGTAGGCTATTGAGTTTTTCATGTTACATTTTTTATCACTACGACTGTGACGTATCTTTTTTACAAAACAGGCGCTGAGTAAATCAAGTAAGGGACATGATTAGAAGTTTTTTTCCCTCCAAAACGACTACGATCTTGCTGCAATAAACGCGCCACGTCCCAAAAGAATGGATTAGGAGCGTTAGACTAAGAAAATCGCGATGTAGTTACTTTGCTAATTAACGTTTTCATATGAAAAATATGTCTGAAATTACCCTAGCTTGCCTACGTTGGAACTTTTTACCACAAATTTTAAAGCTCAGGGTTGCCGTAATGAATCGATAGAGCTTGAAAAGAGCTTTCAAACGCACACAAACACGACCCATTTCCGACGATCCAGTCAAGAAATACGACCTTTAAAGTTTGAACAATTTTCGATATAAGGTCATAATAAATCGTAGATATCTGCCCGTACGTCTGTCTACGACCATACCACGATGAACACACCTGTTCTCGTCCGATCACGGAAGTTAAGCATCGTCGGGCCGGGATAGTACTTGGATGGGGGACCGCCTGGGAACTCCCGGTGTCGTAGGCTATTGAGTTTTTCATGTTACATTTTTTATCACTACGACTGTGACGTATCTTTTTTACAAAACAGGCGCTGAGTAAATCAAGTAAGGGACATGATTAGAAGTTTTTTTCCCTCCAAAACGACTACGATCTTGCTGCAATAAACGCGCCACGTCCCAAAAGAATGGATTAGGAGCGTTAGACTAAGAAAATCGCGATGTAGTTACTTTGCTAATTAACGTTTTCATATGAAAAATATGTCTGAAATTACCCTAGCTTGCCTACGTTGGAACTTTTTACCACAAATTTTAAAGCTCAGGGTTGCCGTAATGAATCGATAGAGCTTGAAAAGAGCTTTCAAACGCACACAAACACGACCCATTTCCGACGATCCAGTCAAGAAATACGACCTTTAAAGTTTGAACAATTTTCGATATAAGGTCATAATAAATCGTAGATATCTGCCCGTACGTCTGTCTACGACCATACCACGATGAACACACCTGTTCTCGTCCGATCACGGAAGTTAAGCATCGTCGGGCCGGGATAGTACTTGGATGGGGGACCGCCTGGGAACTCCCGGTGTCGTAGGCTATTGAGTTTTTCATGTTACATTTTTTATCACTACGACTGTGACGTATCTTTTTTACAAAACAGGCGCTGAGTAAATCAAGTAAGGGACATGATTAGAAGTTTTTTTCCCTCCAAAACGACTACGATCTTGCTGCAATAAACGCGCCACGTCCCAAAAGAATGGATTAGGAGCGTTAGACTAAGAAAATCGCGATGTAGTTACTTTGCTAATTAACGTTTTCATATGAAAAATATGTCTGAAATTACCCTAGCTTGCCTACGTTGGAACTTTTTACCACAAATTTTAAAGCTCAGGGTTGCCGTAATGAATCGATAGAGCTTGAAAAGAGCTTTCAAACGCACACAAACACGACCCATTTCCGACGATCCAGTCAAGAAATACGACCTTTAAAGTTTGAACAATTTTCGATATAAGGTCATAATAAATCGTAGATATCTGCCCGTACGTCTGTCTACGACCATACCACGATGAACACACCTGTTCTCGTCCGATCACGGAAGTTAAGCATCGTCGGGCCGGGATAGTACTTGGATGGGGGACCGCCTGGGAACTCCCGGTGTCGTAGGCTATTGAGTTTTTCATGTTACATTTTTTATCACTACGACTGTGACGTATCTTTTTTACAAAACAGGCGCTGAGTAAATCAAGTAAGGGACATGATTAGAAGTTTTTTTCCCTCCAAAACGACTACGATCTTGCTGCAATAAACGCGCCACGTCCCAAAAGAATGGATTAGGAGCGTTGGAGTAAGAAAATCGCGATGTAGTTACTTTGCTAGTTAACGTTTTCATATGAAAAATATGTCTGAAATTACCCTAGCTTGCCTACGTTGGAACTTTTTACCACAAATTTTAAAGCTCAGGGTTGCCGTAATGAATCGATAGAGCTTGAAAAGAGCTTTCAAACGCACACAAACACGACCCATTTCCGACGATCCAGTCAAGAAATACGACCTTTAAAGTTTGAACAATTTTCGATATAAGGTCATAATAAATCGTAGATATCTGCCCGTACGTCTGTCTACGACCATACCACGATGAACACACCTGTTCTCGTCCGATCACGGAAGTTAAGCATCGTCGGGCCGGGATAGTACTTGGATGGGGGACCGCCTGGGAACTCCCGGTGTCGTAGGCTATTGAGTTTTTCATGTTACATTTTTTATCACTACGACTGTGACGTATCTTTTTTACAAAACAGGCGCTGAGTAAATCAAGTAAGGGACATGATTAGAAGTTTTTTTCCCTCCAAAACGACTACGATCTTGCTGCAATAAACGCGCCACGTCCCAAAAGAATGGATTAGGAGCGTTAGACTAAGAAAATCGCGATGTAGTTACTTTGCTAATTAACGTTTTCATATGAAAAATATGTCTGAAATTACCCTAGCTTGCCTACGTTGGAACTTTTTACCACAAATTTTAAAGCTCAGGGTTGCCGTAATGAATCGATAGAGCTTGAAAAGAGCTTTCAAACGCACACAAACACGACCCATTTCCGACGATCCAGTCAAGAAATACGACCTTTAAAGTTTGAACAATTTTCGATATAAGGTCATAATAAATCGTAGATATCTGCCCGTACGTCTGTCTACGACCATACCACGATGAACACACCTGTTCTCGTCTTCGCGGAAACAAGCAGCATGGAAAATTTAACTAATACACCAATTGTAGAATTCATTGATACACCACTTCGTAAAGTTAGCTCGACTACAGATATTCTATAATTCTTGAAAGAAATGGAGTTAAAGAAAGTGATGAATCGTTTATAGACCGCATGTATTCAAACATCAACTTACAAAAAATGAAAGGTGAGCTAATACACGATCTTAAAAACTACCTTGATGAATGTGTTAAAAATGTTGCTCTGTCAAACCGTCACGTTTCTACTGAATGGGATAGTAATAAAATGTTTAGTGTGTTGGAGGAAAGGATTTTATTTTTGGAAAAGGAAGTAAATGCCAAAAATGAAATGATACAAATATTATTAGCGACGAAATCATCAACGCGTGACGACATACTACATAACTCTCATAGCTTCAACAAATTAAAATCTTGCGAAACAAACGAGAATTTTACAATTCCCAAGGACACCGTTAAGGCAAAAATCATTAAACAGAGTTCCTTTATTCACGCAAATCGCTTTGAAAACTTGCCCATTGAAGAAATAATGGATGATGTAAATAGTGTTGTCAACGAAGTGCCGCATAAAACGCCGCGAAGGAGATCTGACAAAAATCTAAAGTTACGCAAATAATTGGAGACTCGATTGTAAAAGAAGTGAAGGGCTGGAAACTTTCTTCAAACGAGAACAAGATTATAGTGAAATCCTTCTCTGGAGCCACGACTAAATGCATGGAAAGTTACGCAATACCAACTACGAACATGTCTCCCGATAACATTATTATTCATTGTGGCACTAACGATCTAAATAGAATCGAAACCGATCAAATTGCTCAAAACATAGTAAAATTGGCTATTAAATTGAAATCTGGTGAAAATAATGTAATGATATCGGGCATAATTCAACGAAAAGACAGACTAAATGAAAAGGTGATGGCAGTCAACAAATCTCTCGCTCATCTTTGCGAACAAAGAAACATCGGCTTTATCAATAATGATAATATAAACCCCGACTTGCATTTGAATAGAAGTCGCCTTCACCTAAATATGAAAGGGACTTCAATATTGTCTCGGAACTTTCTACAGGTGATTGAGGATTGACACAAAAAACCTGTCGAAATTTACGACACAGATCCACCGAACACTGCCTCAGATACTTTTGATTCAACATATGATATTTTCACTCTACGTCGCAGTAACATGTGTAACTTGATAGTCGGTCATTTGAACGTAAACTCGTTGCGAAACAAGTTCGAAGCAATTGATTTAACTTTCAAGCACAATATTGATGTTCTGCTTCTAACTGAAACGAAAATAGATGAATCGTTCACTGATGCTCAATTTAAGTTAGATAATTACGCAATTCTGAGGAAAGATAGAAATGGACATGGTGGCGGTATTTTACTCTATATAAATGAAAATATTCCCTTCAAAGTGTTGCGAAAATATACTTTACCGGATGATATCGAAGTTTTAGTTGTCGAAATAAATCTTCGAAAACGCAAATGGCTTTTAATCGGTGCATATAAACCACCGTTACAAAAAAATTACTACTTTTTAACTCAAATCGCAAATGTATTGATTTCACATCTCAACTATCACGAAAACATCATAATTATGGGTGATTTAAACATGGAAATAAGTGACACAGATTTCGATAACTTCATTTCAACATACGACCTCCATAGACTAATCAAATCACCAACCTGCTTTAAGTCAAGTACTTCGCCTTCTTGCATTGATCACATATTAACAAATCAACCAAATTTCTTTAAAAATAGTGTAACAATCGAAACTGGCATATCAGATTGGCATTTATTTGTTGGAAGTGTGATGAGAATGAACGTGATTAAAGGCGACCCAATTGTGAAACACTACAGAAATTACAACAAAATTGACTACTTTGATTTTGAAAGAACATTATCAATGAACTTTTTGAAATTACTTGAGAACAATTACGACTTTAACCAATTCAATTTATGCATCACGTCTACGCTAAACCATTTTGCACCATTGAAAAAGAAAATACTAAGATTCAATAACGCACCCTTTATCACCAAGGAGCTTCGCAAAGCTATTATGCACAGATCCAAACTTCGTCGCATATATAACAAATCACGATCAAAAGAAAATTGGTCCAACTTTACTAGACAGAGAAACTACTGTGTTTCCTTATTACGAAAAACCAGACGTTCGTATTTCAAGGGTTTACGTATGACAAGCATTACTGATAATAAAAAGTTCTGGAAGTCTGTCAAGCCATTGTTTTCAAACGTTAGTTATAACACCAACAAAATTATCTTAATCGAGAAAGAAAAGATAGTCACCGACGAACAAAAATTATGCAAAATCTTCAATGAATATTACACCAACATCACGAAAAATTTACCAATCAAACCAAACGATGATACACATACAGCAACCATTCACGATGCAATCCACTCGTATACTAATCACATCAGTATTTTGAAAATTCGTGAAAATGTGGGTTATGATGAAAAGTTCTATTTTTCGCTGGTTGAACAGCCTGATGTTCTCAAAGTCATCAAAGACATGGATGCAAAGAAATCTTCTGTTAGTGGTGATTTTCCAGTTTTATGTTGAAAAAGTTTATTCATATCTTTGTTCCTATCCTCACTAATATTATAAATTTTTGTTTACAGTCTAATATTTTTCCTGATGATTTAAAACTTGCAGAGGTTATACCTGTTTTTAAGAAGGATGACTGTAATGATAAGGAGAACTATAGACCTGTTAGCTTGCTTCCCTGTTTATCAAAGGTTTTTGAAAGAATTATTCTTAATCAAATGCACACTTTTATGCATGACAAACTCAGCCCTCATCTATCAGGCTTCAGAAAGGGTTATAATACACAATATGCTCTCATTCGAATGATTGAACAATGGAAAAGCACACTTGATAATAAGGGTGTAGTTGGAGCAGTGCTAATGGACCTTTCAAAAGCTTTTGATACTATCAACCATGATTTGCTTATTGCAAAGCTGCATGCCTATGGTTTTTCTGAATCTTCTTTATTATTTATTCACTCATACTTGAAAAATCGTTTTCAGAGAACCAGAATAAATTCTTCTTTTAGCGAATGGCTTCCTCTTCAAGTTGGAGTTCCACAAGGATCAATCTTAGGACCTCCTTTCTTCAATTATTCTATAAACGATTTATTCTGGTTCATTATTCAATCATCCCTTTGTAACTTTGCAGATGATAACACCTTATATGCTTGTGAAAATTCATTAGAAGATGTAAAACAAACACTGCTTACTAATTTGGTCATAGTTAATAATTGGTTTTATGAAAATTACTTAGCAATAAATTTGAAAAAGTATCAATATATTGTATTAGGTCATCACGATGAAAGTTTGATATTTAACCATTTGAAAATTGCGTGTAAATCGTCTGTAGTGCTTCTTGGTGTTACGATTGACTCGAGACTAAACTTTCATTCGCATGTCAAAAACATCTGTAATAAGGCTAGTAGGAAACTCAACGTGCTTCAAAGGATATCTTCCTTTTTGACACCCAAGATGAAGCGTTTTCTCTTCAATTCATTTATTTTGTCTCAGTTTTCTTACTGTCCCTTAGTATGGATGTTTTGTGGAAAAGTTGCGAATAATCGAATCAATCGTATTCATGAACGTTGTCTAAGAATCATACAGGACGATATAAATGGCAGTTACGATGAACCTTTATCTTTATGTAATGTCAAAAATATTCACATCATCAATTTACAGAATTTAATGAAAGAGGTTTACAAATTTTTAAATGGATTGTCACCTCTATATATGAACGAGATATTTTCTGTTAGGGAAAACAGTACAACCTTCGTTGCTTTAATTTGATCAGGCGACCAACTTGTCGGACAACGTACTATGGCTTAAATACTTTATCAAATATTGCAGGAAGCTATGGATATCTGTGCCTGACGCTACAAAGAATGCTCCTTCTCTCGAAGCCTTCCGTAGCTCAATAAAATTTTGGGAAGGTGATGTTTGCACCTGTAAAATATGCATGGATATACCATACATATTTTAACTTTACTTATTTATTTATTTATTTTTCTTATTTTTTATCGCTGTTTGCCTTGTTTTACGTTTTGTTGTCGATTTAAATTAGTTATTTAAATACTATTGTATCTATCGACGTTAAATAAAGAGAAAATCAAAATCAAAAAAATCAAAATCGTCCGATCACGGAAGTTAAGCATCGTCGGGCCGGATAGTACTTTGGATGGGGACCGCCTGGAACTCCCGGTGTCGTAGGCTATTGAGTTTTTTCATGTTACATTTTTTATCACTACGACTGTGACGTATCTTTTTTACAAAACAGGCGCTGAGTAAATCAAGTAAGGGACATGATTAGAAGTTTTTTTCCCTCCAAAACGACTACGATCTTGCTGCAATAAACGCGCCACGTCCCAAAAGAATGGATTAGGAGCGTTGGAGTAAGAAAATCGCGATGTAGTTACTTTGCTAATTAACGTTCATATGAAAAATATGTCTGAAATTACCCTAGCTTGCCTACGTGGAACTTTTTACCACAAATTGTAAAGCTCGGGTTGCCGTAATGAATCGATAGAGCTTGAAAGAGCTTTCAAACGCACACAACACGACCCATTTCCGACGATCCAGTCAAGAAATACGACCTTTAAAGTTTGAACAATTTTCGATATAAGGTCATAATAAATCGTAGATATCTGCCCGTACGTCTGTCTACGACCATACCACGATGAACACACCTGTTCTCGTCGATCACGGAAGTTAAGCATCGTCGGGCCGGGATAGTACTTGGATGGGGGACCGCCTGGGAACTCCCGGTGTCGTAGGCTATTGAGTTTTTCATGTTACATTTTTATCACTACGACTGTGACGTATCTTTTTTACAAAACAGGCGCTGAGTAAATCAAGTAAGGACATGATTAGAAGTTTTTTTCCCTCCAAACGACTCCCAAAAGAATGGATTAGGAGCGTTAGACTAAGAAAATCGCGATGTAGTTACTTTGCTAATTAACGTTTTCATATGAAAAATATGTCTGAAATTACCCTAGCTTGCCTACGTTGGAACTTTTTACCACAAATTTTAAAGCTTTTTCATGTTACAATTTTTTATCAACTACGACTGTGACGTATCTTTTTTTACAAAACAGGCGCTGAGTAAATCAAGTAAGGACATGATTAGAAGTTTTTTTCCCTTCCAAAACGACCGACGATCTTGCTGCAATATAAACCGCGCCGCGTCCCAAAAGAATGGATTAGGAGCGTTGAAGACTAAGAAAATCGCGATGTAGTTACTTGCTAATTAACGTTTTCATATGAAAAATATGTCTGAAATTACCGCGCTTGCCTACGTTGGAACTCTTTTACCACAAATTTTAAAGCTCAAGGTTGCCGTAATGAATCGATAGAGCTTGAAAAGAGCTTTCAACGCACACAAACACGACCCTTTTCCGACGATCCAGTCAAGAAATACGACCTTTAAAGTTTGAACAATTTTCGATATAAGGTCATAATAAATCGTAGATATCTGCCCGTACGTCTGTCTACGACCATACCACGATGAACACACCTGTTCTCGTCCGATCACGGAAGTTTAAGCATCGTCGGCCGGGATAGTACTTGGATGGGGACCGCCTGGGAACTCCCGGTGTCGTAGGCTATTGAGTTTTTCATGTTACATTTTTTATCACTACGACTGTGACGTATCTTTTTTACAAAAACAGGCGCTGAGTAAATCAAGTAAGGGACATGATTAGAAGTTTTTTCCCTTCAAAACGACCACGATCTTGCTGCAATAAACGCGCCGTCCCAAAAGAATGGATTAGGAGCGTTAGACTAAGAAAATCGCGATGTAGTTACTTTGCTAATTAACGTTTTCATATGAAAAATATGTCTGAAATTACCCTAGCTTGCCTACGTTGGAACTTTTTACCACAAATTTTAAAGCTCAGGTTGCCGTAATGAATCGATAGAGCTTGAAAGAGCTTTCTCAAACGCACACAAACACGACCCATTTCCGACGATCCAGTCAAGAAATACGACCTTTAAAGTTTGAACAATTTTCGATATAAGGTCATAATAAATCGTAGATATCTGCCCGTACGTCTGTCTACGACCATACCACGATGAACACACCTGTTCTCGTCCGATCACGGAAGTTAAGCATCGTCGGGCCGGGATAGTACTTGGATGGGGGACCGCCTGGGAACTCCCGGTGTCGTAGGCTATTGAGTTTTTATGTTACATTTTTTATCACTACGACTGTGACGTATCTTTTTTACAAAAACAGGCGCCTGGTAAATCAAGTAAGGGACATGATTAGAAGTTTTTTTCCCTCCAAAACGACCACGATCTTGCTGCAATAAACGCGCCCGTCCCAAAAGATGGATTAGGAGCGTTAGACTAAGAAAATCGCGATGTAGTTACTTTGCTAATTAACGTTTTCATATGAAAAATATGTCTGAAATTACCCTAGCTTGCCTACGTTGGAACTTTTTACCACAAATTTTAAAGCTCAAGGTTGCCGTAATGAATCGATAGAGCTTGAAAAGAAACAGGCGCTGAGTAAATCAAGTAAGGACATGATTAGAAGTTTTTTTCCCCCAACGACTACGATCTTGCTGCAATAAGCGCCACGTCCAAAAGAATGGATTAGGCAATAAACGCGGTCCCAAAGATGGATTAGGAGCGTTAGACTAAGAAAATCGCGATGTAGTTACTTTGCTAATTAACGTTTTCATATGAAAAATATGTCTGAAATTACCCTAGCTTGCCTACGTTGGAACTTTTTACCACAAATTTTAAAGCTCAGGGTTGCCGTAATGAATCGATAGAGCTTGAAAAGAGCTTTCAAACGCACACAAACACGACCCATTTCCGACGATCCAGTCAAGAAATACGACCTTTAAAGTTTGAACAATTTTCGATATAAGGTCATAATAAATCGTAGATATCTGCCCGTACGTCTGTCTACGACCATACCACGATGAACACACCTGTTCTCGTCCGATCACGGAAGTTAAGCATCGTCGGGGGATAGTACTTGGATGGGGGACCGCCTGGGAACTCCCGGTGTCGTAGGCTATTGAGTTTTTCATGTTACATTTTTTATCACTACGACTGTGACGTATCTTTTTTACAAAACAGGCGCTGAGTAAATCAAGTAAGGGACATGATTAGAAGTTTTTTTCCCTCCAAAACGACTACGATCTTGCTGCAATAAACGCGCCACGTCCCAAAAGAATGGATTAGGAGCGTTAGACTAAGAAAATCGCGATGTAGTTACTTTGCTAATTAACGTTTTCATATGAAAAATATGTCTGAAATTACCCTAGCTTGCCTACGTTGGAACTTTTTACCACAAATTTTAAAGCTCAGGGTTGCCGTAATGAATCGATAGAGCTTGAAAAGAGCTTTCAAACGCACACAAACACGACCCATTTCCGACGATCCAGTCAAGAAATACGACCTTTAAAGTTTGAACAATTTTCGATATAAGGTCATAATAAATCGTAGATATCTGCCCGTACGTCTGTCTACGACCATACCACGATGAACACACCTGTTCTCGTCCGATCACGGAAGTTAAGCATCGTCGGGCCGGGATAGTACTTGGATGGGGACCGCCTGGGAACTCCCGGTGTCGTAGGCTATTGAGTTTTTCATGTTACATTTTTTATCACTACGACTGTGACGTATCTTTTTTACAAAACAGGCGCTGAGTAAATCAAGTAAGGGACATGATTAGAAGTTTTTTTCCCTCCAAAACGACTACGATCTTGCTGCAATAAACGCGCCACGTCCCAAAAGAATGGATTAGGAGCGTTAGACTAAGAAAATCGCGATGTAGTTACTTTGCTAATTAACGTTTTCATATGAAAAATATGTCTGAAATTACCCTAGCTTGCCTACGTTGGAACTTTTTACCACAAATTTTAAAGCTCAGGGTTGCCGTAATGAATCGATAGAGCTTGAAAAGAGCTTTCAAACGCACACAAACACGACCCATTTCCGACGATCCAGTCAAGAAATACGACCTTTAAAGTTTGAACAATTTTCGATATAAGGTCATAATAAATCGTAGATATCTGCCCGTACGTCTGTCTACGACCATACCACGATGAACACACCTGTTCTCGTCCGATCACGGAAGTTAAGCATCGTCGGGCCGGGATAGTACTTGGATGGGGACCGCCTGGGAACTCCCGGTGTCGTAGGCTATTGAGTTTTTCATGTTACATTTTTTATCACTACGACTGTGACGTATCTTTTTTACAAAACAGGCGCTGAGTAAATCAAGTAAGGGACATGATTAGAAGTTTTTTCCCTCCAAAACGACTACGATCTTGCTGCAATAAACGCGCCACGTCCCAAAAGAATGGATTAGGAGCGTTAGACTAAGAAAATCGCGATGTAGTTACTTTGCTAATTAACGTTTTCATATGAAAAATATGTCTGAAATTACCCTAGCTTGCCTACGTTGGAACTTTTTACCACAAATTTTAAAGCTCAGGGTTGCCGTAATGAATCGATAGAGCTTGAAAAGAGCTTTCAAACGCACACAAACACGACCCATTTCCGACGATCCAGTCAAGAAATACGACCTTTAAAGTTTGAACAATTTTCGATATAAGGTCATAATAAATCGTAGATATCTGCCCGTACGTCTGTCTACGACCATACCACGATGAACACACCTGTTCTCGTCCGATCACGGAAGTTAAGCATCGTCGGGCCGGGATAGTACTTGGATGGGGGACCGCCTGGGAACTCCCGGTGTCGTAGGCTATTGAGTTTTTCATGTTACATTTTTTATCACTACGACTGTGACGTATCTTTTTTACAAAACAGGCGCTGAGTAAATCAAGTAAGGGACATGATTAGAAGTTTTTTTCCCTCCAAAACGACTACGATCTTGCTGCAATAAACGCGCCACGTCCCAAAAGAATGGATTAGGAGCGTTAGACTAAGAAAATCGCGATGTAGTTACTTTGCTAATTAACGTTTTCATATGAAAAATATGTCTGAAATTACCCTAGCTTGCCTACGTTGGAACTTTTTACCACAAATTTTAAAGCTCAGGGTTGCCGTAATGAATCGATAGAGCTTGAAAAGAGCTTTCAAACGCACACAAACACGACCCATTTCCGACGATCCAGTCAAGAAATACGACCTTTAAAGTTTGAACAATTTTCGATATAAGGTCATAATAAATCGTAGATATCTGCCCGTACGTCTGTCTACGACCATACCACGATGAACACACCTGTTCTCGTCCGATCACGGAAGTTAAGCATCGTCGGGCCGGGATAGTACTTGGATGGGGGACCGCCTGGGAACTCCCGGTGTCGTAGGCTATTGAGTTTTTCATGTTACATTTTTTATCACTACGACTGTGACGTATCTTTTTTACAAAACAGGCGCTGAGTAAATCAAGTAAGGGACATGATTAGAAGTTTTTTTCCCTCCAAAACGACTACGATCTTGCTGCAATAAACGCGCCACGTCCCAAAAGAATGGATTAGGAGCGTTAGACTAAGAAAATCGCGATGTAGTTACTTTGCTAATTAACGTTTTCATATGAAAAATATGTCTGAAATTACCCTAGCTTGCCTACGTTGGAACTTTTTACCACAAATTTTAAAGCTCAGGGTTGCCGTAATGAATCGATAGAGCTTGAAAAGAGCTTTCAAACGCACACAAACACGACCCATTTCCGACGATCCAGTCAAGAAATACGACCTTTAAAGTTTGAACAATTTTCGATATAAGGTCATAATAAATCGTAGATATCTGCCCGTACGTCTGTCTACGACCATACCACGATGAACACACCTGTTCTCGTCCGATCACGGAAGTTAAGCATCGTCGGGCCGGGATAGTACTTGGATGGGGGACCGCCTGGGAACTCCCGGTGTCGTAGGCTATTGAGTTTTTCATGTTACATTTTTTATCACTACGACTGTGACGTATCTTTTTTACAAAACAGGCGCTGAGTAAATCAAGTAAGGGACATGATTAGAAGTTTTTTTCCCTCCAAAACGACTACGATCTTGCTGCAATAAACGCGCCACGTCCCAAAAGAATGGATTAGGAGCGTTAGACTAAGAAAATCGCGATGTAGTTACTTTGCTAATTAACGTTTTCATATGAAAAATATGTCTGAAATTACCCTAGCTTGCCTACGTTGGAACTTTTTACCACAAATTTTAAAGCTCAGGGTTGCCGTAATGAATCGATAGAGCTTGAAAAGAGCTTTCAAACGCACACAAACACGACCCATTTCCGACGATCCAGTCAAGAAATACGACCTTTAAAGTTTGAACAATTTTCGATATAAGGTCATAATAAATCGTAGATATCTGCCCGTACGTCTGTCTACGACCATACCACGATGAACACACCTGTTCTCGTCCGATCACGGAAGTTAAGCATCGTCGGGCCGGGATAGTACTTGGATGGGGGACCGCCTGGGAACTCCCGGTGTCGTAGGCTATTGAGTTTTTCATGTTACATTTTTTATCACTACGACTGTGACGTATCTTTTTTACAAAACAGGCGCTGAGTAAATCAAGTAAGGGACATGATTAGAAGTTTTTTTCCCTCCAAAACGACTACGATCTTGCTGCAATAAACGCGCCACGTCCCAAAAGAATGGATTAGGAGCGTTAGACTAAGAAAATCGCGATGTAGTTACTTTGCTAATTAACGTTTTCATATGAAAAATATGTCTGAAATTACCCTAGCTTGCCTACGTTGGAACTTTTTACCACAAATTTTAAAGCTCAGGGTTGCCGTAATGAATCGATAGAGCTTGAAAAGAGCTTTCAAACGCACACAAACACGACCCATTTCCGACGATCCAGTCAAGAAATACGACCTTTAAAGTTTGAACAATTTTCGATATAAGGTCATAATAAATCGTAGATATCTGCCCGTACGTCTGTCTACGACCATACCACGATGAACACACCTGTTCTCGTCCGATCACGGAAGTTAAGCATCGTCGGGCCGGGATAGTACTTGGATGGGGGACCGCCTGGGAACTCCCGGTGTCGTAGGCTATTGAGTTTTTCATGTTACATTTTTTATCACTACGACTGTGACGTATCTTTTTTACAAAACAGGCGCTGAGTAAATCAAGTAAGGGACATGATTAGAAGTTTTTTTCCCTCCAAAACGACTACGATCTTGCTGCAATAAACGCGCCACGTCCCAAAAGAATGGATTAGGAGCGTTAGACTAAGAAAATCGCGATGTAGTTACTTTGCTAATTAACGTTTTCATATGAAAAATATGTCTGAAATTACCCTAGCTTGCCTACGTTGGAACTTTTTACCACAAATTTTAAAGCTCAGGGTTGCCGTAATGAATCGATAGAGCTTGAAAAGAGCTTTCAAACGCACACAAACACGACCCATTTCCGACGATCCAGTCAAGAAATACGACCTTTAAAGTTTGAACAATTTTCGATATAAGGTCATAATAAATCGTAGATATCTGCCCGTACGTCTGTCTACGACCATACCACGATGAACACACCTGTTCTCGTCCGATCACGGAAGTTAAGCATCGTCGGGCCGGGATAGTACTTGGATGGGGGACCGCCTGGGAACTCCCGGTGTCGTAGGCTATTGAGTTTTTCATGTTACATTTTTTATCACTACGACTGTGACGTATCTTTTTTACAAAACAGGCGCTGAGTAAATCAAGTAAGGGACATGATTAGAAGTTTTTTTCCCTCCAAAACGACTACGATCTTGCTGCAATAAACGCGCCACGTCCCAAAAGAATGGATTAGGAGCGTTAGACTAAGAAAATCGCGATGTAGTTACTTTGCTAATTAACGTTTTCATATGAAAAATATGTCTGAAATTACCCTAGCTTGCCTACGTTGGAACTTTTTACCACAAATTTTAAAGCTCAGGGTTGCCGTAATGAATCGATAGAGCTTGAAAAGAGCTTTCAAACGCACACAAACACGACCCATTTCCGACGATCCAGTCAAGAAATACGACCTTTAAAGTTTGAACAATTTTCGATATAAGGTCATAATAAATCGTAGATATCTGCCCGTACGTCTGTCTACGACCATACCACGATGAACACACCTGTTCTCGTCCGATCACGGAAGTTAAGCATCGTCGGGCCGGGATAGTACTTGGATGGGGGACCGCCTGGGAACTCCCGGTGTCGTAGGCTATTGAGTTTTTCATGTTACATTTTTTATCACTACGACTGTGACGTATCTTTTTTACAAAACAGGCGCTGAGTAAATCAAGTAAGGGACATGATTAGAAGTTTTTTTCCCTCCAAAACGACTACGATCTTGCTGCAATAAACGCGCCACGTCCCAAAAGAATGGATTAGGAGCGTTAGACTAAGAAAATCGCGATGTAGTTACTTTGCTAATTAACGTTTTCATATGAAAAATATGTCTGAAATTACCCTAGCTTGCCTACGTTGGAACTTTTTACCACAAATTTTAAAGCTCAGGGTTGCCGTAATGAATCGATAGAGCTTGAAAAGAGCTTTCAAACGCACACAAACACGACCCATTTCCGACGATCCAGTCAAGAAATACGACCTTTAAAGTTTGAACAATTTTCGATATAAGGTCATAATAAATCGTAGATATCTGCCCGTACGTCTGTCTACGACCATACCACGATGAACACACCTGTTCTCGTCCGATCACGGAAGTTAAGCATCGTCGGGCCGGGATAGTACTTGGATGGGGGACCGCCTGGGAACTCCCGGTGTCGTAGGCTATTGAGTTTTTCATGTTACATTTTTTATCACTACGACTGTGACGTATCTTTTTTACAAAACAGGCGCTGAGTAAATCAAGTAAGGGACATGATTAGAAGTTTTTTTCCCTCCAAAACGACTACGATCTTGCTGCAATAAACGCGCCACGTCCCAAAAGAATGGATTAGGAGCGTTAGACTAAGAAAATCGCGATGTAGTTACTTTGCTAATTAACGTTTTCATATGAAAAATATGTCTGAAATTACCCTAGCTTGCCTACGTTGGAACTTTTTACCACAAATTTTAAAGCTCAGGGTTGCCGTAATGAATCGATAGAGCTTGAAAAGAGCTTTCAAACGCACACAAACACGACCCATTTCCGACGATCCAGTCAAGAAATACGACCTTTAAAGTTTGAACAATTTTCGATATAAGGTCATAATAAATCGTAGATATCTGCCCGTACGTCTGTCTACGACCATACCACGATGAACACACCTGTTCTCGTCCGATCACGGAAGTTAAGCATCGTCGGGCCGGGATAGTACTTGGATGGGGGACCGCCTGGGAACTCCCGGTGTCGTAGGCTATTGAGTTTTTCATGTTACATTTTTTATCACTACGACTGTGACGTATCTTTTTTACAAAACAGGCGCTGAGTAAATCAAGTAAGGGACATGATTAGAAGTTTTTTTCCCTCCAAAACGACTACGATCTTGCTGCAATAAACGCGCCACGTCCCAAAAGAATGGATTAGGAGCGTTAGACTAAGAAAATCGCGATGTAGTTACTTTGCTAATTAACGTTTTCATATGAAAAATATGTCTGAAATTACCCTAGCTTGCCTACGTTGGAACTTTTTACCACAAATTTTAAAGCTCAGGGTTGCCGTAATGAATCGATAGAGCTTGAAAAGAGCTTTCAAACGCACACAAACACGACCCATTTCCGACGATCCAGTCAAGAAATACGACCTTTAAAGTTTGAACAATTTTCGATATAAGGTCATAATAAATCGTAGATATCTGCCCGTACGTCTGTCTACGACCATACCACGATGAACACACCTGTTCTCGTCCGATCACGGAAGTTAAGCATCGTCGGGCCGGGATAGTACTTGGATGGGGGACCGCCTGGGAACTCCCGGTGTCGTAGGCTATTGAGTTTTTCATGTTACATTTTTTATCACTACGACTGTGACGTATCTTTTTTACAAAACAGGCGCTGAGTAAATCAAGTAAGGGACATGATTAGAAGTTTTTTTCCCTCCAAAACGACTACGATCTTGCTGCAATAAACGCGCCACGTCCCAAAAGAATGGATTAGGAGCGTTAGACTAAGAAAATCGCGATGTAGTTACTTTGCTAATTAACGTTTTCATATGAAAAATATGTCTGAAATTACCCTAGCTTGCCTACGTTGGAACTTTTTACCACAAATTTTAAAGCTCAGGGTTGCCGTAATGAATCGATAGAGCTTGAAAAGAGCTTTCAAACGCACACAAACACGACCCATTTCCGACGATCCAGTCAAGAAATACGACCTTTAAAGTTTGAACAATTTTCGATATAAGGTCATAATAAATCGTAGATATCTGCCCGTACGTCTGTCTACGACCATACCACGATGAACACACCTGTTCTCGTCCGATCACGGAAGTTAAGCATCGTCGGGCCGGGATAGTACTTGGATGGGGGACCGCCTGGGAACTCCCGGTGTCGTAGGCTATTGAGTTTTTCATGTTACATTTTTTATCACTACGACTGTGACGTATCTTTTTTACAAAACAGGCGCTGAGTAAATCAAGTAAGGGACATGATTAGAAGTTTTTTCCCTCCAAAACGACTACGATCTTGCTGCAATAAACGCGCCACGTCCCAAAAGAATGGATTAGGAGCGTTAGACTAAGAAAATCGCGATGTAGTTACTTTGCTAATTAACGTTTTCATATGAAAAATATGTCTGAAATTACCCTAGCTTGCCTACGTTGGAACTTTTTACCACAAATTTTAAAGCTCAGGGTTGCCGTAATGAATCGATAGAGCTTGAAAAGAGCTTTCAAACGCACACAAACACGACCCATTTCCGACGATCCAGTCAAGAAATACGACCTTTAAAGTTTGAACAATTTTCGATATAAGGTCATAATAAATCGTAGATATCTGCCCGTACGTCTGTCTACGACCATACCACGATGAACACACCTGTTCTCGTCCGATCACGGAAGTTAAGCATCGTCGGGCCGGGATAGTACTTGGATGGGGGACCGCCTGGGAACTCCCGGTGTCGTAGGCTATTGAGTTTTTCATGTTACATTTTTTATCACTACGACTGTGACGTATCTTTTTTACAAAACAGGCGCTGAGTAAATCAAGTAAGGGACATGATTAGAAGTTTTTTCCCTCCAAAACGACTACGATCTTGCTGCAATAAACGCGCCACGTCCCAAAAGAATGGATTAGGAGCGTTAGACTAAGAAAATCGCGATGTAGTTACTTTGCTAATTAACGTTTTCATATGAAAAATATGTCTGAAATTACCCTAGCTTGCCTACGTTGGAACTTTTTACCACAAATTTTAAAGCTCAGGGTTGCCGTAATGAATCGATAGAGCTTGAAAAGAGCTTTCAAACGCACACAAACACGACCCATTTCCGACGATCCAGTCAAGAAATACGACCTTTAAAGTTTGAACAATTTTCGATATAAGGTCATAATAAATCGTAGATATCTGCCCGTACGTCTGTCTACGACCATACCACGATGAACACACCTGTTCTCGTCCGATCACGGAAGTTAAGCATCGTCGGGCCGGGATAGTACTTGGATGGGGGACCGCCTGGGAACTCCCGGTGTCGTAGGCTATTGAGTTTTTCATGTTACATTTTTTATCACTACGACTGTGACGTATCTTTTTTACAAAACAGGCGCTGAGTAAATCAAGTAAGGGACATGATTAGAAGTTTTTTTCCCTCCAAAACGACTACGATCTTGCTGCAATAAACGCGCCACGTCCCAAAAGAATGGATTAGGAGCGTTAGACTAAGAAAATCGCGATGTAGTTACTTTGCTAATTAACGTTTTCATATGAAAAATATGTCTGAAATTACCCTAGCTTGCCTACGTTGGAACTTTTTACCACAAATTTTAAAGCTCAGGTTGCCGTAATGAATCGATAGAGCTTGAAAAGAGCTTTCAAACGCACACAAACACGACCCATTTCCGACGATCCAGTCAAGAAATACGACCTTTAAAGTTTGAACAATTTTCGATATAAGGTCATAATAAATCGTAGATATCTGCCCGTACGTCTGTCTACGACCATACCACGATGAACACACCTGTTCTCGTCCGATCACGGAAGTTAAGCATCGTCGGGCCGGGATAGTACTTGGATGGGGGACCGCCTGGGAACTCCCGGTGTCGTAGGCTATTGAGTTTTTCATGTTACATTTTTTATCACTACGACTGTGACGTATCTTTTTTACAAAACAGGCGCTGAGTAAATCAAGTAAGGGACATGATTAGAAGTTTTTTCCCTCCAAAACGACTACGATCTTGCTGCAATAAACGCGCCACGTCCCAAAAGAATGGATTAGGAGCGTTAGACTAAGAAAATCGCGATGTAGTTACTTTGCTAATTAACGTTTTCATATGAAAAATATGTCTGAAATTACCCTAGCTTGCCTACGTTGGAACTTTTTACCACAAATTTTAAAGCTCAGGTTGCCGTAATGAATCGATAGAGCTTGAAAAGAGCTTTCAAACGCACACAAACACGACCCATTTCCGACGATCCAGTCAAGAAATACGACCTTTAAAGTTTGAACAATTTTCGATATAAGGTCATAATAAATCGTAGATATCTGCCCGTACGTCTGTCTACGACCATACCACGATGAACACACCTGTTCTCGTCCGATCACGGAAGTTAAGCATCGTCGGGCCGGGATAGTACTTGGATGGGGGACCGCCTGGGAACTCCCGGTGTCGTAGGCTATTGAGTTTTTCATGTTACATTTTTTATCACTACGACTGTGACGTATCTTTTTTACAAAACAGGCGCTGAGTAAATCAAGTAAGGGACATGATTAGAAGTTTTTTCCCTCCAAAACGACTACGATCTTGCTGCAATAAACGCGCCACGTCCCAAAAGAATGGATTAGGAGCGTTAGACTAAGAAAATCGCGATGTAGTTACTTTGCTAATTAACGTTTTCATATGAAAAATATGTCTGAAATTACCCTAGCTTGCCTACGTTGGAACTTTTTACCACAAATTTTAAAGCTCAGGTTGCCGTAATGAATCGATAGAGCTTGAAAAGAGCTTTCAAACGCACACAAACACGACCCATTTCCGACGATCCAGTCAAGAAATACGACCTTTAAAGTTTGAACAATTTTCGATATAAGGTCATAATAAATCGTAGATATCTGCCCGTACGTCTGTCTACGACCATACCACGATGAACACACCTGTTCTCGTCCGATCACGGAAGTTAAGCATCGTCGGGCCGGGATAGTACTTGGATGGGGGACCGCCTGGGAACTCCCGGTGTCGTAGGCTATTGAGTTTTTCATGTTACATTTTTTATCACTACGACTGTGACGTATCTTTTTTACAAAACAGGCGCTGAGTAAATCAAGTAAGGGACATGATTAGAAGTTTTTTCCCTTCCAAAACGACACGATCTTGCTGCAATAAACGCGCCACGTCCCAAAAGAATGGATTAGGAGCGTTAGACTAAGAAAATCGCGATGTAGTTACTTTGCTAATTAACGTTTTCATATGAAAAATATGTCTGAAATTACCCTAGCTTGCCTACGTTGGAACTTTTTACCACAAATTTTAAAGCTCAGGATTGCCGTAATGAATCGATAGAGCTTGAAAAGAGCTTTCACACGCACACAAACACGACCCATTTCCGACGATCCAGTCAAGAAATACGACCTTTAAAGTTTGAACAATTTTCGATATAAGGTCATAATAAATCGTAGATATCTGCCCGTACGTCTGTCTACGACCATACCACGATGAACACACCTGTTCTCGTCCGATCACGGAAGTTAAGCATCGTCGGGCCGGGATAGTACTTGGATGGGGGACCGCCTGGGAACTCCCGGTGTCGTAGGCTATTGAGTTTTTCATGTTACATTTTTTATCACTACGACTGTGACGTATCTTTTTTACAAAACAGGCGCTGAGTAAATCAAGTAAGGGACATGATTAGAAGTTTTTTCCCTTCCAAAACGACACGATCTTGCTGCAATAAACGCGCCGCGTCCCAAAAGAATGGATTAGGAGCGTTAGACTAAGAAAATCGCGATGTAGTTACTTTGCTAATTAACGTTTTCATATGAAAAATATGTCTGAAATTACCCTAGCTTGCCTACGTTGGAACTTTTTACCACAAATTTTAAAGCTCAAGGTTGCCGTAATGAATCGATAGAGCTTGAAAAGAGCTTTCACACGCACACAAACACGACCCATTTCCGACGATCCAGTCAAGAAATACGACCTTTAAAGTTTGAACAATTTTCGATATAAGGTCATAATAAATCGTAGATATCTGCCCGTACGTCTGTCTACGACCATACCACGATGAACACACCTGTTCTCGTCCGATCACGGAAGTTAAGCATCGTCGGGCCGGGATAGTACTTGGATGGGGGACCGCCTGGGAACTCCCGGTGTCGTAGGCTATTGAGTTTTTCATGTTACATTTTTTATCACTACGACTGTGACGTATCTTTTTTACAAAACAGGCGCTGAGTAAATCAAGTAAGGGACATGATTAGAAGTTTTTTCCCTTCCAAAACGACACGATCTTGCTGCAATAAACGCGCCGCGTCCCAAAAGAATGGATTAGGAGCGTTAGACTAAGAAAATCGCGATGTAGTTACTTTGCTAATTAACGTTTTCATATGAAAAATATGTCTGAAATTACCCTAGCTTGCCTACGTTGGAACTTTTTACCACAAATTTTAAAGCTCAAGGTTGCCGTAATGAATCGATAGAGCTTGAAAAGAGCTTTCACACGCACACAAACACGACCCATTTCCGACGATCCAGTCAAGAAATACGACCTTTAAAGTTTGAACAATTTTCGATATAAGGTCATAATAAATCGTAGATATCTGCCCGTACGTCTGTCTACGACCATACCACGATGAACACACCTGTTCTCGTCCGATCACGGAAGTTAAGCATCGTCGGGCCGGGATAGTACTTGGATGGGGGACCGCCTGGGAACTCCCGGTGTCGTAGGCTATTGAGTTTTTCATGTTACATTTTTTATCACTACGACTGTGACGTATCTTTTTTACAAAACAGGCGCTGAGTAAATCAAGTAAGGGACATGATTAGAAGTTTTTTCCCTTCCAAAACGACCACGATCTTGCTGCAATAAACGCGCCGCGTCCCAAAAGAATGGATTAGGAGCGTTAGACTAAGAAAATCGCGATGTAGTTACTTTGCTAATTAACGTTTTCATATGAAAAATATGTCTGAAATTACCCTAGCTTGCCTACGTTGGAACTTTTTACCACAAATTTTAAAGCTCAAGGTTGCCGTAATGAATCGATAGAGCTTGAAAAGAGCTTTCACACGCACACAAACACGACCCATTTCCGACGATCCAGTCAAGAAATACGACCTTTAAAGTTTGAACAATTTTCGATATAAGGTCATAATAAATCGTAGATATCTGCCCGTACGTCTGTCTACGACCATACCACGATGAACACACCTGTTCTCGTCCGATCACGGAAGTTAAGCATCGTCGGGCCGGGATAGTACTTGGATGGGGGACCGCCTGGGAACTCCCGGTGTCGTAGGCTATTGAGTTTTTCATGTTACATTTTTTATCACTACGACTGTGACGTATCTTTTTTACAAAACAGGCGCTGAGTAAATCAAGTAAGGGACATGATTAGAAGTTTTTTCCCTTCCAAAACGACCACGATCTTGCTGCAATAAACGCGCCGCGTCCCAAAAGAATGGATTAGGAGCGTTAGACTAAGAAAATCGCGATGTAGTTACTTTGCTAATTAACGTTTTCATATGAAAAATATGTCTGAAATTACCCTAGCTTGCCTACGTTGGAACTTTTTACCACAAATTTTAAAGCTCAAGGTTGCCGTAATGAATCGATAGAGCTTGAAAAGAGCTTTCACACGCACACAAACACGACCCATTTCCGACGATCCAGTCAAGAAATACGACCTTTAAAGTTTGAACAATTTTCGATATAAGGTCATAATAAATCGTAGATATCTGCCCGTACGTCTGTCTACGACCATACCACGATGAACACACCTGTTCTCGTCCGATCACGGAAGTTAAGCATCGTCGGGCCGGGATAGTACTTGGATGGGGGACCGCCTGGGAACTCCCGGTGTCGTAGGCTATTGAGTTTTTCATGTTACATTTTTTATCACTACGACTGTGACGTATCTTTTTTACAAAACAGGCGCTGAGTAAATCAAGTAAGGGACATGATTAGAAGTTTTTTCCCTTCCAAAACGACCACGATCTTGCTGCAATAAACGCGCCGCGTCCCAAAAGAATGGATTAGGAGCGTTAGACTAAGAAAATCGCGATGTAGTTACTTTGCTAATTAACGTTTTCATATGAAAAATATGTCTGAAATTACCCTAGCTTGCCTACGTTGGAACTTTTTACCACAAATTTTAAAGCTCAAGGTTGCCGTAATGAATCGATAGAGCTTGAAAAGAGCTTTCACACGCACACAAACACGACCCATTTCCGACGATCCAGTCAAGAAATACGACCTTTAAAGTTTGAACAATTTTCGATATAAGGTCATAATAAATCGTAGATATCTGCCCGTACGTCTGTCTACGACCATACCACGATGAACACACCTGTTCTCGTCCGATCACGGAAGTTAAGCATCGTCGGGCCGGGATAGTACTTGGATGGGGGACCGCCTGGGAACTCCCGGTGTCGTAGGCTATTGAGTTTTTCATGTTACATTTTTTATCACTACGACTGTGACGTATCTTTTTTACAAAACAGGCGCTGAGTAAATCAAGTAAGGGACATGATTAGAAGTTTTTTCCCTTCCAAAACGACCACGATCTTGCTGCAATAAACGCGCCGCGTCCCAAAAGAATGGATTAGGAGCGTTAGACTAAGAAAATCGCGATGTAGTTACTTTGCTAATTAACGTTTTCATATGAAAAATATGTCTGAAATTACCCTAGCTTGCCTACGTTGGAACTTTTTACCACAAATTTTAAAGCTCAAGGTTGCCGTAATGAATCGATAGAGCTTGAAAAGAGCTTTCACACGCACACAAACACGACCCATTTCCGACGATCCAGTCAAGAAATACGACCTTTAAAGTTTGAACAATTTTCGATATAAGGTCATAATAAATCGTAGATATCTGCCCGTACGTCTGTCTACGACCATACCACGATGAACACACCTGTTCTCGTCCGATCACGGAAGTTAAGCATCGTCGGGCCGGGATAGTACTTGGATGGGGGACCGCCTGGGAACTCCCGGTGTCGTAGGCTATTGAGTTTTTCATGTTACATTTTTTATCACTACGACTGTGACGTATCTTTTTTACAAAACAGGCGCTGAGTAAATCAAGTAAGGGACATGATTAGAAGTTTTTTCCCTTCCAAAACGACCACGATCTTGCTGCAATAAACGCGCCGCGTCCCAAAAGAATGGATTAGGAGCGTTAGACTAAGAAAATCGCGATGTAGTTACTTTGCTAATTAACGTTTTCATATGAAAAATATGTCTGAAATTACCCTAGCTTGCCTACGTTGGAACTTTTTACCACAAATTTTAAAGCTCAAGGTTGCCGTAATGAATCGATAGAGCTTGAAAAGAGCTTTCACACGCACACAAACACGACCCATTTCCGACGATCCAGTCAAGAAATACGACCTTTAAAGTTTGAACATTTTCGATATAAGGTCATAATAAATCGTAGATATCTGCCCGTACGTCTGTCTACGACCATACCACGATGAACACACCTGTTCTCGTCCGATCACGGAAGTTAAGCATCGTCGGGCCGGGATAGTACTTGGATGGGGGACCGCCTGGGAACTCCCGGTGTCGTAGGCTATTGAGTTTTTCATGTTACATTTTTTATCACTACGACTGTGACGTATCTTTTTTACAAAACAGGCGCTGAGTAAATCAAGTAAGGGACATGATTAGAAGTTTTTTCCCTTCCAAAACGACCACGATCTTGCTGCAATAAACGCGCCGCGTCCCAAAAGAATGGATTAGGAGCGTTAGACTAAGAAAATCGCGATGTAGTTACTTTGCTAATTAACGTTTTCATATGAAAAATATGTCTGAAATTACCCTAGCTTGCCTACGTTGGAACTTTTTACCACAAATTTTAAAGCTCAAGGTTGCCGTAATGAATCGATAGAGCTTGAAAAGAGCTTTCACACGCACACAAACACGACCCATTTCCGACGATCCAGTCAAGAAATACGACCTTTAAAGTTTGAACAATTTTCGATATAAGGTCATAATAAATCGTAGATATCTGCCCGTACGTCTGTCTACGACCATACCACGATGAACACACCTGTTCTCGTCCGATCACGGAAGTTAAGCATCGTCGGGCCGGGATAGTACTTGGATGGGGGACCGCCTGGGAACTCCCGGTGTCGTAGGCTATTGAGTTTTTCATGTTACATTTTTTATCACTACGACTGTGACGTATCTTTTTTACAAAACAGGCGCTGAGTAAATCAAGTAAGGGACATGATTAGAAGTTTTTTCCCTTCCAAAACGACCACGATCTTGCTGCAATAAACGCGCCGCGTCCCAAAAGAATGGATTAGGAGCGTTAGACTAAGAAAATCGCGATGTAGTTACTTTGCTAATTAACGTTTTCATATGAAAAATATGTCTGAAATTACCCTAGCTTGCCTACGTTGGAACTTTTTACCACAAATTTTAAAGCTCAAGGTTGCCGTAATGAATCGATAGAGCTTGAAAAGAGCTTTCACACGCACACAAACACGACCCATTTCCGACGATCCAGTCAAGAAATACGACCTTTAAAGTTTGAACAATTTTCGATATAAGGTCATAATAAATCGTAGATATCTGCCCGTACGTCTGTCTACGACCATACCACGATGAACACACCTGTTCTCGTCCGATCACGGAAGTTAAGCATCGTCGGGCCGGGATAGTACTTGGATGGGGGACCGCCTGGGAACTCCCGGTGTCGTAGGCTATTGAGTTTTTCATGTTACATTTTTTATCACTACGACTGTGACGTATCTTTTTTACAAAACAGGCGCTGAGTAAATCAAGTAAGGGACATGATTAGAAGTTTTTTCCCTTCCAAAACGACCACGATCTTGCTGCAATAAACGCGCCGCGTCCCAAAAGAATGGATTAGGAGCGTTAGACTAAGAAAATCGCGATGTAGTTACTTTGCTAATTAACGTTTTCATATGAAAAATATGTCTGAAATTACCCTAGCTTGCCTACGTTGGAACTTTTTACCACAAATTTTAAAGCTCAAGGTTGCCGTAATGAATCGATAGAGCTTGAAAAGAGCTTTCACACGCACACAAACACGACCCATTTCCGACGATCCAGTCAAGAAATACGACCTTTAAAGTTTGAACAATTTTCGATATAAGGTCATAATAAATCGTAGATATCTGCCCGTACGTCTGTCTACGACCATACCACGATGAACACACCTGTTCTCGTCCGATCACGGAAGTTAAGCATCGTCGGGCCGGGATAGTACTTGGATGGGGGACCGCCTGGGAACTCCCGGTGTCGTAGGCTATTGAGTTTTTCATGTTACATTTTTTATCACTACGACTGTGACGTATCTTTTTTACAAAACAGGCGCTGAGTAAATCAAGTAAGGGACATGATTAGAAGTTTTTTCCCTTCCAAAACGACCACGATCTTGCTGCAATAAACGCGCCGCGTCCCAAAAGAATGGATTAGGAGCGTTAGACTAAGAAAATCGCGATGTAGTTACTTTGCTAATTAACGTTTTCATATGAAAAATATGTCTGAAATTACCCTAGCTTGCCTACGTTGGAACTTTTTACCACAAATTTTAAAGCTCAAGGTTGCCGTAATGAATCGATAGAGCTTGAAAAGAGCTTTCACACGCACACAAACACGACCCATTTCCGACGATCCAGTCAAGAAATACGACCTTTAAAGTTTGAACATTTTCGATATAAGGTCATAATAAATCGTAGATATCTGCCCGTACGTCTGTCTACGACCATACCACGATGAACACACCTGTTCTCGTCCGATCACGGAAGTTAAGCATCGTCGGGCCGGGATAGTACTTGGATGGGGGACCGCCTGGGAACTCCCGGTGTCGTAGGCTATTGAGTTTTTCATGTTACATTTTTTATCACTACGACTGTGACGTATCTTTTTTACAAAACAGGCGCTGAGTAAATCAAGTAAGGGACATGATTAGAAGTTTTTTCCCTTCCAAAACGACCACGATCTTGCTGCAATAAACGCGCCGCGTCCCAAAAGAATGGATTAGGAGCGTTAGACTAAGAAAATCGCGATGTAGTTACTTTGCTAATTAACGTTTTCATATGAAAAATATGTCTGAAATTACCCTAGCTTGCCTACGTTGGAACTTTTTACCACAAATTTTAAAGCTCAAGGTTGCCGTAATGAATCGATAGAGCTTGAAAAGAGCTTTCACACGCACACAAACACGACCCATTTCCGACGATCCAGTCAAGAAATACGACCTTTAAAGTTTGAACATTTTCGATATAAGGTCATAATAAATCGTAGATATCTGCCCGTACGTCTGTCTACGACCATACCACGATGAACACACCTGTTCTCGTCCGATCACGGAAGTTAAGCATCGTCGGGCCGGGATAGTACTTGGATGGGGGACCGCCTGGGAACTCCCGGTGTCGTAGGCTATTGAGTTTTTCATGTTACATTTTTTATCACTACGACTGTGACGTATCTTTTTTACAAAACAGGCGCTGAGTAAATCAAGTAAGGGACATGATTAGAAGTTTTTTCCCTTCCAAAACGACCACGATCTTGCTGCAATAAACGCGCCGCGTCCCAAAAGAATGGATTAGGAGCGTTAGACTAAGAAAATCGCGATGTAGTTACTTTGCTAATTAACGTTTTCATATGAAAAATATGTCTGAAATTACCCTAGCTTGCCTACGTTGGAACTTTTTACCACAAATTTTAAAGCTCAAGGTTGCCGTAATGAATCGATAGAGCTTGAAAAGAGCTTTCACACGCACACAAACACGACCCATTTCCGACGATCCAGTCAAGAAATACGACCTTTAAAGTTTGAACATTTTCGATATAAGGTCATAATAAATCGTAGATATCTGCCCGTACGTCTGTCTACGACCATACCACGATGAACACACCTGTTCTCGTCCGATCACGGAAGTTAAGCATCGTCGGGCCGGGATAGTACTTGGATGGGGGACCGCCTGGGAACTCCCGGTGTCGTAGGCTATTGAGTTTTTCATGTTACATTTTTTATCACTACGACTGTGACGTATCTTTTTTACAAAACAGGCGCTGAGTAAATCAAGTAAGGGACATGATTAGAAGTTTTTTCCCTTCCAAAACGACCACGATCTTGCTGCAATAAACGCGCCGCGTCCCAAAAGAATGGATTAGGAGCGTTAGACTAAGAAAATCGCGATGTAGTTACTTTGCTAATTAACGTTTTCATATGAAAAATATGTCTGAAATTACCCTAGCTTGCCTACGTTGGAACTTTTTACCACAAATTTTAAAGCTCAAGGTTGCCGTAATGAATCGATAGAGCTTGAAAAGAGCTTTCACACGCACACAAACACGACCCATTTCCGACGATCCAGTCAAGAAATACGACCTTTAAAGTTTGAACATTTTCGATATAAGGTCATAATAAATCGTAGATATCTGCCCGTACGTCTGTCTACGACCATACCACGATGAACACACCTGTTCTCGTCCGATCACGGAAGTTAAGCATCGTCGGGCCGGGATAGTACTTGGATGGGGGACCGCCTGGGAACTCCCGGTGTCGTAGGCTATTGAGTTTTTCATGTTACATTTTTTATCACTACGACTGTGACGTATCTTTTTTACAAAACAGGCGCTGAGTAAATCAAGTAAGGGACATGATTAGAAGTTTTTTCCCTTCCAAAACGACCACGATCTTGCTGCAATAAACGCGCCGCGTCCCAAAAGAATGGATTAGGAGCGTTAGACTAAGAAAATCGCGATGTAGTTACTTTGCTAATTAACGTTTTCATATGAAAAATATGTCTGAAATTACCCTAGCTTGCCTACGTTGGAACTTTTTACCACAAATTTTAAAGCTCAAGGTTGCCGTAATGAATCGATAGAGCTTGAAAAGAGCTTTCACACGCACACAAACACGACCCATTTCCGACGATCCAGTCAAGAAATACGACCTTTAAAGTTTGAAATTTTCGATATAAGGTCATAATAAATCGTAGATATCTGCCCGTACGTCTGTCTACGACCATACCACGATGAACACACCTGTTCTCGTCCGATCACGGAAGTTAAGCATCGTCGGGCCGGGATAGTACTTGGATGGGGGACCGCCTGGGAACTCCCGGTGTCGTAGGCTATTGAGTTTTTCATGTTACATTTTTTATCACTACGACTGTGACGTATCTTTTTTACAAAACAGGCGCTGAGTAAATCAAGTAAGGGACATGATTAGAAGTTTTTTCCCTTCCAAAACGACCACGATCTTGCTGCAATAAACGCGCCGCGTCCCAAAAGAATGGATTAGGAGCGTTAGACTAAGAAAATCGCGATGTAGTTACTTTGCTAATTAACGTTTTCATATGAAAAATATGTCTGAAATTACCCTAGCTTGCCTACGTTGGAACTTTTTACCACAAATTTTAAAGCTCAAGGTTGCCGTAATGAATCGATAGAGCTTGAAAAGAGCTTTCACACGCACACAAACACGACCCATTTCCGACGATCCAGTCAAGAAATACGACCTTTAAAGTTTGAACATTTTCGATATAAGGTCATAATAAATCGTAGATATCTGCCCGTACGTCTGTCTACGACCATACCACGATGAACACACCTGTTCTCGTCCGATCACGGAAGTTAAGCATCGTCGGGCCGGGATAGTACTTGGATGGGGGACCGCCTGGGAACTCCCGGTGTCGTAGGCTATTGAGTTTTTCATGTTACATTTTTTATCACTACGACTGTGACGTATCTTTTTTACAAAACAGGCGCTGAGTAAATCAAGTAAGGGACATGATTAGAAGTTTTTTCCCTTCCAAAACGACCACGATCTTGCTGCAATAAACGCGCCGCGTCCCAAAAGAATGGATTAGGAGCGTTAGACTAAGAAAATCGCGATGTAGTTACTTTGCTAATTAACGTTTTCATATGAAAAATATGTCTGAAATTACCCTAGCTTGCCTACGTTGGAACTTTTTACCACAAATTTTAAAGCTCAAGGTTGCCGTAATGAATCGATAGAGCTTGAAAAGAGCTTTCACACGCACACAAACACGACCCATTTCCGACGATCCAGTCAAGAAATACGACCTTTAAAGTTTGAACATTTTCGATATAAGGTCATAATAAATCGTAGATATCTGCCCGTACGTCTGTCTACGACCATACCACGATGAACACACCTGTTCTCGTCCGATCACGGAAGTTAAGCATCGTCGGGCCGGGATAGTACTTGGATGGGGGACCGCCTGGGAACTCCCGGTGTCGTAGGCTATTGAGTTTTTCATGTTACATTTTTTATCACTACGACTGTGACGTATCTTTTTTACAAAACAGGCGCTGAGTAAATCAAGTAAGGGACATGATTAGAAGTTTTTTCCCTTCCAAAACGACCACGATCTTGCTGCAATAAACGCGCCGCGTCCCAAAAGAATGGATTAGGAGCGTTAGACTAAGAAAATCGCGATGTAGTTACTTTGCTAATTAACGTTTTCATATGAAAAATATGTCTGAAATTACCCTAGCTTGCCTACGTTGGAACTTTTTACCACAAATTTTAAAGCTCAAGGTTGCCGTAATGAATCGATAGAGCTTGAAAAGAGCTTTCACACGCACACAAACACGACCCATTTCCGACGATCCAGTCAAGAAATACGACCTTTAAAGTTTGAACATTTTCGATATAAGGTCATAATAAATCGTAGATATCTGCCCGTACGTCTGTCTACGACCATACCACGATGAACACACCTGTTCTCGTCCGATCACGGAAGTTAAGCATCGTCGGGCCGGGATAGTACTTGGATGGGGGACCGCCTGGGAACTCCCGGTGTCGTAGGCTATTGAGTTTTTCATGTTACATTTTTTATCACTACGACTGTGACGTATCTTTTTTACAAAACAGGCGCTGAGTAAATCAAGTAAGGGACATGATTAGAAGTTTTTTCCCTTCCAAAACGACCACGATCTTGCTGCAATAAACGCGCCGCGTCCCAAAAGAATGGATTAGGAGCGTTAGACTAAGAAAATCGCGATGTAGTTACTTTGCTAATTAACGTTTTCATATGAAAAATATGTCTGAAATTACCCTAGCTTGCCTACGTTGGAACTTTTTACCACAAATTTTAAAGCTCAAGGTTGCCGTAATGAATCGATAGAGCTTGAAAAGAGCTTTCACACGCACACAAACACGACCCATTTCCGACGATCCAGTCAAGAAATACGACCTTTAAAGTTTGAACATTTTCGATATAAGGTCATAATAAATCGTAGATATCTGCCCGTACGTCTGTCTACGACCATACCACGATGAACACACCTGTTCTCGTCCGATCACGGAAGTTAAGCATCGTCGGGCCGGGATAGTACTTGGATGGGGGACCGCCTGGGAACTCCCGGTGTCGTAGGCTATTGAGTTTTTCATGTTACATTTTTTATCACTACGACTGTGACGTATCTTTTTTACAAAACAGGCGCTGAGTAAATCAAGTAAGGGACATGATTAGAAGTTTTTTCCCTTCCAAAACGACCACGATCTTGCTGCAATAAACGCGCCGCGTCCCAAAAGAATGGATTAGGAGCGTTAGACTAAGAAAATCGCGATGTAGTTACTTTGCTAATTAACGTTTTCATATGAAAAATATGTCTGAAATTACCCTAGCTTGCCTACGTTGGAACTTTTTACCACAAATTTTAAAGCTCAAGGTTGCCGTAATGAATCGATAGAGCTTGAAAAGAGCTTTCACACGCACACAAACACGACCCATTTCCGACGATCCAGTCAAGAAATACGACCTTTAAAGTTTGAACATTTTCGATATAAGGTCATAATAAATCGTAGATATCTGCCCGTACGTCTGTCTACGACCATACCACGATGAACACACCTGTTCTCGTCCGATCACGGAAGTTAAGCATCGTCGGGCCGGGATAGTACTTGGATGGGGGACCGCCTGGGAACTCCCGGTGTCGTAGGCTATTGAGTTTTTCATGTTACATTTTTTATCACTACGACTGTGACGTATCTTTTTTACAAAACAGGCGCTGAGTAAATCAAGTAAGGGACATGATTAGAAGTTTTTTCCCTTCCAAAACGACCACGATCTTGCTGCAATAAACGCGCCGCGTCCCAAAAGAATGGATTAGGAGCGTTAGACTAAGAAAATCGCGATGTAGTTACTTTGCTAATTAACGTTTTCATATGAAAAATATGTCTGAAATTACCCTAGCTTGCCTACGTTGGAACTTTTTACCACAAATTTTAAAGCTCAAGGTTGCCGTAATGAATCGATAGAGCTTGAAAAGAGCTTTCACACGCACACAAACACGACCCATTTCCGACGATCCAGTCAAGAAATACGACCTTTAAAGTTTGAACATTTTCGATATAAGGTCATAATAAATCGTAGATATCTGCCCGTACGTCTGTCTACGACCATACCACGATGAACACACCTGTTCTCGTCCGATCACGGAAGTTAAGCATCGTCGGGCCGGGATAGTACTTGGATGGGGGACCGCCTGGGAACTCCCGGTGTCGTAGGCTATTGAGTTTTTCATGTTACATTTTTTATCACTACGACTGTGACGTATCTTTTTTACAAAACAGGCGCTGAGTAAATCAAGTAAGGGACATGATTAGAAGTTTTTTCCCTTCCAAAACGACCACGATCTTGCTGCAATAAACGCGCCGCGTCCCAAAAGAATGGATTAGGAGCGTTAGACTAAGAAAATCGCGATGTAGTTACTTTGCTAATTAACGTTTTCATATGAAAAATATGTCTGAAATTACCCTAGCTTGCCTACGTTGGAACTTTTTACCACAAATTTTAAAGCTCAAGGTTGCCGTAATGAATCGATAGAGCTTGAAAAGAGCTTTCACACGCACACAAACACGACCCATTTCCGACGATCCAGTCAAGAAATACGACCTTTAAAGTTTGAACATTTTCGATATAAGGTCATAATAAATCGTAGATATCTGCCCGTACGTCTGTCTACGACCATACCACGATGAACACACCTGTTCTCGTCCGATCACGGAAGTTAAGCATCGTCGGGCCGGGATAGTACTTGGATGGGGGACCGCCTGGGAACTCCCGGTGTCGTAGGCTATTGAGTTTTTCATGTTACATTTTTTATCACTACGACTGTGACGTATCTTTTTTACAAAACAGGCGCTGAGTAAATCAAGTAAGGGACATGATTAGAAGTTTTTTCCCTTCCAAAACGACCACGATCTTGCTGCAATAAACGCGCCGCGTCCCAAAAGAATGGATTAGGAGCGTTAGACTAAGAAAATCGCGATGTAGTTACTTTGCTAATTAACGTTTTCATATGAAAAATATGTCTGAAATTACCCTAGCTTGCCTACGTTGGAACTTTTTACCACAAATTTTAAAGCTCAAGGTTGCCGTAATGAATCGATAGAGCTTGAAAAGAGCTTTCACACGCACACAAACACGACCCATTTCCGACGATCCAGTCAAGAAATACGACCTTTAAAGTTTGAACATTTTCGATATAAGGTCATAATAAATCGTAGATATCTGCCCGTACGTCTGTCTACGACCATACCACGATGAACACACCTGTTCTCGTCCGATCACGGAAGTTAAGCATCGTCGGGCCGGGATAGTACTTGGATGGGGGACCGCCTGGGAACTCCCGGTGTCGTAGGCTATTGAGTTTTTCATGTTACATTTTTTATCACTACGACTGTGACGTATCTTTTTTACAAAACAGGCGCTGAGTAAATCAAGTAAGGGACATGATTAGAAGTTTTTTCCCTTCCAAAACGACCACGATCTTGCTGCAATAAACGCGCCGCGTCCCAAAAGAATGGATTAGGAGCGTTAGACTAAGAAAATCGCGATGTAGTTACTTTGCTAATTAACGTTTTCATATGAAAAATATGTCTGAAATTACCCTAGCTTGCCTACGTTGGAACTTTTTACCACAAATTTTAAAGCTCAAGGTTGCCGTAATGAATCGATAGAGCTTGAAAAGAGCTTTCACACGCACACAAACACGACCCATTTCCGACGATCCAGTCAAGAAATACGACCTTTAAAGTTTGAACATTTTCGATATAAGGTCATAATAAATCGTAGATATCTGCCCGTACGTCTGTCTACGACCATACCACGATGAACACACCTGTTCTCGTCCGATCACGGAAGTTAAGCATCGTCGGGCCGGGATAGTACTTGGATGGGGGACCGCCTGGGAACTCCCGGTGTCGTAGGCTATTGAGTTTTTCATGTTACATTTTTTATCACTACGACTGTGACGTATCTTTTTTACAAAACAGGCGCTGAGTAAATCAAGTAAGGGACATGATTAGAAGTTTTTTCCCTTCCAAAACGACCACGATCTTGCTGCAATAAACGCGCCGCGTCCCAAAAGAATGGATTAGGAGCGTTAGACTAAGAAAATCGCGATGTAGTTACTTTGCTAATTAACGTTTTCATATGAAAAATATGTCTGAAATTACCCTAGCTTGCCTACGTTGGAACTTTTTACCACAAATTTTAAAGCTCAAGGTTGCCGTAATGAATCGATAGAGCTTGAAAAGAGCTTTCACACGCACACAAACACGACCCATTTCCGACGATCCAGTCAAGAAATACGACCTTTAAAGTTTGAACATTTTCGATATAAGGTCATAATAAATCGTAGATATCTGCCCGTACGTCTGTCTACGACCATACCACGATGAACACACCTGTTCTCGTCCGATCACGGAAGTTAAGCATCGTCGGGCCGGGATAGTACTTGGATGGGGGACCGCCTGGGAACTCCCGGTGTCGTAGGCTATTGAGTTTTTCATGTTACATTTTTTATCACTACGACTGTGACGTATCTTTTTTACAAAACAGGCGCTGAGTAAATCAAGTAAGGGACATGATTAGAAGTTTTTTCCCTTCCAAAACGACCACGATCTTGCTGCAATAAACGCGCCGCGTCCCAAAAGAATGGATTAGGAGCGTTAGACTAAGAAAATCGCGATGTAGTTACTTTGCTAATTAACGTTTTCATATGAAAAATATGTCTGAAATTACCCTAGCTTGCCTACGTTGGAACTTTTTACCACAAATTTTAAAGCTCAAGGTTGCCGTAATGAATCGATAGAGCTTGAAAAGAGCTTTCACACGCACACAAACACGACCCATTTCCGACGATCCAGTCAAGAAATACGACCTTTAAAGTTTGAACAATTTTCGATATAAGGTCATAATAAATCGTAGATATCTGCCCGTACGTCTGTCTACGACCATACCACGATGAACACACCTGTTCTCGTCCGATCACGGAAGTTAAGCATCGTCGGGCCGGGATAGTACTTGGATGGGGGACCGCCTGGGAACTCCCGGTGTCGTAGGCTATTGAGTTTTTCATGTTACATTTTTTATCACTACGACTGTGACGTATCTTTTTTACAAAACAGGCGCTGAGTAAATCAAGTAAGGGACATGATTAGAAGTTTTTTCCCTTCCAAAACGACCACGATCTTGCTGCAATAAACGCGCCGCGTCCCAAAAGAATGGATTAGGAGCGTTAGACTAAGAAAATCGCGATGTAGTTACTTTGCTAATTAACGTTTTCATATGAAAAATATGTCTGAAATTACCCTAGCTTGCCTACGTTGGAACTTTTTACCACAAATTTTAAAGCTCAAGGTTGCCGTAATGAATCGATAGAGCTTGAAAAGAGCTTTCACACGCACACAAACACGACCCATTTCCGACGATCCAGTCAAGAAATACGACCTTTAAAGTTTGAACCATTTTCGATATAAGGTCATAATAAATCGTAGATATCTGCCCGTACGTCTGTCTACGACCATACCACGATGACACACCTGTTCTCGTCCGATCACGGAAGTTAAGCATCGTCCTGGCCGGGATAGTACTTGGATGGGGGACCGCCTGGGAACTCCGGTGTCGTAGGCTATT
>JASGCC010000792.1:0-54866 GCA_030067915.1 Hydractinia echinata
CTAGTGTTCCCAGTCTCAATGGACTACGACGTCCCAAGTCGTTTTCCTTGGCGCCATGGCCTTAGAACACTGTTAACTAAGCGCACAGGCCTCTAAAGGCTGTAATATGGCCTTTTGCGGCCTAATAAAGGCCTTACACGTAAATCACGTGCTTCAACGCACCCAGGCAGGCTACCATTGGTCTAGTGTTCCCAGTCTCAATGGACTACGACGTCCCAAGTCGTTTTCCTTGGCGCCATGGCCTTAGAACACTGTTAACTAAGCGCACAGGCCTAAAGGCTGTAATATGGCCTTTTGCGGCCTAATAAAGGCCTTACACGTAAATCACGTGCTTCAACGCACCCAGGCAGGCTACCATTGGTCTAGTGTTCCCAGTCTCAATGGACTACGACGTCCCAAGTCGTTTTCCTTGGCGCCATGGCCTTAGAACACTGTTAACTACGTGCACAGGCCGCTAAAGGCTGTAATATGGCCTTTTGCGCCTAATAAAGGCCTTACACGTAAATCACGTGCTTCAACGCACCCAGGCAGGCTACCATTGGTCTAGTGTTCCCAGTCTCAATGGACTACGACGTCCCAAGTCGTTTTCCTTGGCGCCATGGCCTTAGAACACTGTTAACTAACGCACAGGCCTAAAGGCTGTAATATGGCCTTTTGCGCCTAATAAAGGCCTTACACGTAAATCACGTGCTTCAACGCACCCAGGCAGGCTACCATTGGTCTAGTGTTCCCAGTCTCAATGGACTACGACGTCCCAAGTCGTTTTCCTTGGCGCCATGGCCTTAGAACACTGTTAACTAGCGCACAGGCCTTAAAGGCTGTAATATGGCCTTTTGCGCCTAATAAAGGCCTTACACGTAAATCACGTGCTTCAACGCACCCAGGCAGGCTACCATTGGTCTAGTGTTCCCAGTCTCAATGGACTACGACGTCCCAAGTCGTTTTCCTTGGCGCCATGGCCTTAGAACACTGTTAACTACGCACAGGCCTCTAAAGGCTGTAATATGGCCTTTTGCGGCCTAATAAAGGCCTTACACGTAAATCACGTGCTTCAACGCACCCAGGCAGGCTACCATTGGTCTAGTGTTCCCAGTCTCAATGGACTACGACGTCCCAAGTCGTTTTCCTTGGCGCCATGGCCTTAGAACACTGTTAACTAAGCGCACAGGCCTCTAAAGGCTGTAATATGGCCTTTTGCGGCCTAATAAAGGCCTTACACGTAAATCACGTGCTTCAACGCACCCAGGCAGGCTACCATTGGTCTAGTGTTCCCAGTCTCAATGGACTACGACGTCCAAGTCGTTTTCCTTGGCGCCATGGCCTTAGAACACTGTTAACTACGCACAGGCCTCTAAAGGCTGTAATATGGCCTTTTGCGGCCTAATAAAGGCCTTACACGTAAATCACGTGCTTCAACGCACCCAGGCAGGCTACCATTGGTCTAGTGTTCCCAGTCTCAATGGACTACGACGTCCCAAGTCGTTTTCCTTGGCGCCATGGCCTTAGAACACTGTTAACTAAGCGCACAGGCCTCTAAAGGCTGTAATATGGCCTTTTGCGGCCTAATAAAGGCCTTACACGTAAATCACGTGCTTCAACGCACCCAGGCAGGCTACCATTGGTCTAGTGTTCCCAGTCTCAATGGACTACGACGTCCCAAGTCGTTTTCCTTGGCGCCATGGCCTTAGAACACTGTTAACTAAGCGCACAGGCCTCTAAAGGCTGTAATATGGCCTTTTGCGCCTAATAAAGGCCTTACACGTAAATCACGTGCTTCAACGCACCCAGGCAGGCTACCATTGGTCTAGTGTTCCCAGTCTCAATGGACTACGACGTCCCAAGTCGTTTTCCTTGGCGCCATGGCCTTAGAACACTGTTAACTAAGCGCACAGGCCTCTAAAGGCTGTAATATGGCCTTTTGCGCCTAATAAAGGCCTTACACGTAAATCACGTGCTTCAACGCACCCAGGCAGGCTACCATTGGTCTAGTGTTCCCAGTCTCAATGGACTACGACGTCCCAAGTCGTTTTCCTTGGCGCCATGGCCTTAGAACACTGTTAACTAAGCGCACAGGCCTCTAAAGGCTGTAATATGGCCTTTTGCGCCTAATAAAGGCCTTACACGTAAATCACGTGCTTCAACGCACCCAGGCAGGCTACCATTGGTCTAGTGTTCCCAGTCTCAATGGACTACGACGTCCCAAGTCGTTTTCCTTGGCGCCATGGCCTTAGAACACTGTTAACTAAGCGCACAGGCCTCTAAAGGCTGTAATATGGCCTTTTGCGGCCTAATAAAGGCCTTACACGTAAATCACGTGCTTCAACGCACCCAGGCAGGCTACCATTGGTCTAGTGTTCCCAGTCTCAATGGACTACGACGTCCCAAGTCGTTTTCCTTGGCGCCATGGCCTTAGAACACTGTTAACTACGCACAGGCCTCTAAAGGCTGTAATATGGCCTTTTGCGGCCTAATAAAGGCCTTACACGTAAATCACGTGCTTCAACGCACCCAGGCAGGCTACCATTGGTCTAGTGTTCCCAGTCTCAATGGACTACGACGTCCCAAGTCGTTTTCCTTGGCGCCATGGCCTTAGAACACTGTTAACTAAGCGCACAGGCCTAAAGGCTGTAATATGGCCTTTTGCGGCCTAATAAAGGCCTTACACGTAAATCACGTGCTTCAACGCACCCAGGCAGGCTACCATTGGTCTAGTGTTCCCAGTCTCAATGGACTACGACGTCCCAAGTCGTTTTCCTTGGCGCCATGGCCTTAGAACACTGTTAACTACGCACAGGCCTCTAAAGGCTGTAATATGGCCTTTTGCGCCTAATAAAGGCCTTACACGTAAATCACGTGCTTCAACGCACCCAGGCAGGCTACCATTGGTCTAGTGTTCCCAGTCTCAATGGACTACGACGTCCCAAGTCGTTTTCCTTGGCGCCATGGCCTTAGAACACTGTTAACTAAGCGCACAGGCCTCTAAAGGCTGTAATATGGCCTTTTGCGCCTAATAAAGGCCTTACACGTAAATCACGTGCTTCAACGCACCCAGGCAGGCTACCATTGGTCTAGTGTTCCCAGTCTCAATGGACTACGACGTCCCAAGTCGTTTTCCTTGGCGCCATGGCCTTAGAACACTGTTAACTAAGCGCACAGGCCTCTAAAGGCTGTAATATGGCCTTTTGCGGCCTAATAAAGGCCTTACACGTAAATCACGTGCTTCAACGCACCCAGGCAGGCTACCATTGGTCTAGTGTTCCCAGTCTCAATGGACTACGACGTCCCAAGTCGTTTTCCTTGGCGCCATGGCCTTAGAACACTGTTAACTAAGCGCACAGGCCTCTAAAGGCTGTAATATGGCCTTTTGCGGCCTAATAAAGGCCTTACACGTAAATCACGTGCTTCAACGCACCCAGGCAGGCTACCATTGGTCTAGTGTTCCCAGTCTCAATGGACTACGACGTCCCAAGTCGTTTTCCTTGGCGCCATGGCCTTAGAACACTGTTAACTAAGCGCACAGGCCTCTAAAGGCTGTAATATGGCCTTTTGCGGCCTAATAAAGGCCTTACACGTAAATCACGTGCTTCAACGCACCCAGGCAGGCTACCATTGGTCTAGTGTTCCCAGTCTCAATGGACTACGACGTCCCAAGTCGTTTTCCTTGGCGCCATGGCCTTAGAACACTGTTAACTACGCACAGGCCTCTAAAGGCTGTAATATGGCCTTTTGCGGCCTAATAAAGGCCTTACACGTAAATCACGTGCTTCAACGCACCCAGGCAGGCTACCATTGGTCTAGTGTTCCCAGTCTCAATGGACTACGACGTCCCAAGTCGTTTTCCTTGGCGCCATGGCCTTAGAACACTGTTAACTAAGCGCACAGGCCTCTAAAGGCTGTAATATGGCCTTTTGCGGCCTAATAAAGGCCTTACACGTAAATCACGTGCTTCAACGCACCCAGGCAGGCTACCATTGGTCTAGTGTTCCCAGTCTCAATGGACTACGACGTCCCAAGTCGTTTTCCTTGGCGCCATGGCCTTAGAACACTGTTAACTAAGCGCACAGGCCTCTAAAGGCTGTAATATGGCCTTTTGCGGCCTAATAAAGGCCTTACACGTAAATCACGTGCTTCAACGCACCCAGGCAGGCTACCATTGGTCTAGTGTTCCCAGTCTCAATGGACTACGACGTCCCAAGTCGTTTTCCTTGGCGCCATGGCCTTAGAACACTGTTAACTAAGCGCACAGGCCTCTAAAGGCTGTAATATGGCCTTTTGCGGCCTAATAAAGGCCTTACACGTAAATCACGTGCTTCAACGCACCCAGGCAGGCTACCATTGGTCTAGTGTTCCCAGTCTCAATGGACTACGACGTCCCAAGTCGTTTTCCTTGGCGCCATGGCCTTAGAACACTGTTAACTAAGCGCACAGGCCTCTAAAGGCTGTAATATGGCCTTTTGCGGCCTAATAAAGGCCTTACACGTAAATCACGTGCTTCAACGCACCCAGGCAGGCTACCATTGGTCTAGTGTTCCCAGTCTCAATGGACTACGACGTCCCAAGTCGTTTTCCTTGGCGCCATGGCCTTAGAACACTGTTAACTAGCGCACAGGCCTCTAAAGGCTGTAATATGGCCTTTTGCGCCTAATAAAGGCCTTACACGTAAATCACGTGCTTCAACGCACCCAGGCAGGCTACCATTGGTCTAGTGTTCCCAGTCTCAATGGACTACGACGTCCCAAGTCGTTTTCCTTGGCGCCATGGCCTTAGAACACTGTTAACTAGCGCACAGGCCTCTAAAGGCTGTAATATGGCCTTTTGCGGCCTAATAAAGGCCTTACACGTAAATCACGTGCTTCAACGCACCCAGGCAGGCTACCATTGGTCTAGTGTTCCCAGTCTCAATGGACTACGACGTCCCAAGTCGTTTTCCTTGGCGCCATGGCCTTAGAACACTGTTAACTAAGCGCACAGGCCTCTAAAGGCTGTAATATGGCCTTTTGCGGCCTAATAAAGGCCTTACACGTAAATCACGTGCTTCAACGCACCCAGGCAGGCTACCATTGGTCTAGTGTTCCCAGTCTCAATGGACTACGACGTCCCAAGTCGTTTTCCTTGGCGCCATGGCCTTAGAACACTGTTAACTAAGCGCACAGGCCTCTAAAGGCTGTAATATGGCCTTTTGCGGCCTAATAAAGGCCTTACACGTAAATCACGTGCTTCAACGCACCCAGGCAGGCTACCATTGGTCTAGTGTTCCCAGTCTCAATGGACTACGACGTCCCAAGTCGTTTTCCTTGGCGCCATGGCCTTAGAACACTGTTAACTAAGCGCACAGGCCTCTAAAGGCTGTAATATGGCCTTTTGCGGCCTAATAAAGGCCTTACACGTAAATCACGTGCTTCAACGCACCCAGGCAGGCTACCATTGGTCTAGTGTTCCCAGTCTCAATGGACTACGACGTCCCAAGTCGTTTTCCTTGGCGCCATGGCCTTAGAACACTGTTAACTAAGCGCACAGGCCTCTAAAGGCTGTAATATGGCCTTTTGCGGCCTAATAAAGGCCTTACACGTAAATCACGTGCTTCAACGCACCCAGGCAGGCTACCATTGGTCTAGTGTTCCCAGTCTCAATGGACTACGACGTCCCAAGTCGTTTTCCTTGGCGCCATGGCCTTAGAACACTGTTAACTACGCACAGGCCTCTAAAGGCTGTAATATGGCCTTTTGCGGCCTAATAAAGGCCTTACACGTAAATCACGTGCTTCAACGCACCCAGGCAGGCTACCATTGGTCTAGTGTTCCCAGTCTCAATGGACTACGACGTCCCAAGTCGTTTTCCTTGGCGCCATGGCCTTAGAACACTGTTAACTAAGCGCACAGGCCTCTAAAGGCTGTAATATGGCCTTTTGCGGCCTAATAAAGGCCTTACACGTAAATCACGTGCTTCAACGCACCCAGGCAGGCTACCATTGGTCTAGTGTTCCCAGTCTCAATGGACTACGACGTCCCAAGTCGTTTTCCTTGGCGCCATGGCCTTAGAACACTGTTAACTAAGCGCACAGGCCTCTAAAGGCTGTAATATGGCCTTTTGCGGCCTAATAAAGGCCTTACACGTAAATCACGTGCTTCAACGCACCCAGGCAGGCTACCATTGGTCTAGTGTTCCCAGTCTCAATGGACTACGACGTCCCAAGTCGTTTTCCTTGGCGCCATGGCCTTAGAACACTGTTAACTAAGCGCACAGGCCTCTAAAGGCTGTAATATGGCCTTTTGCGGCCTAATAAAGGCCTTACACGTAAATCACGTGCTTCAACGCACCCAGGCAGGCTACCATTGGTCTAGTGTTCCCAGTCTCAATGGACTACGACGTCCCAAGTCGTTTTCCTTGGCGCCATGGCCTTAGAACACTGTTAACTAAGCGCACAGGCCTCTAAAGGCTGTAATATGGCCTTTTGCGGCCTAATAAAGGCCTTACACGTAAATCACGTGCTTCAACGCACCCAGGCAGGCTACCATTGGTCTAGTGTTCCCAGTCTCAATGGACTACGACGTCCCAAGTCGTTTTCCTTGGCGCCATGGCCTTAGAACACTGTTAACTAAGCGCACAGGCCTCTAAAGGCTGTAATATGGCCTTTTGCGGCCTAATAAAGGCCTTACACGTAAATCACGTGCTTCAACGCACCCAGGCAGGCTACCATTGGTCTAGTGTTCCCAGTCTCAATGGACTACGACGTCCCAAGTCGTTTTCCTTGGCGCCATGGCCTTAGAACACTGTTAACTAAGCGCACAGGCCTCTAAAGGCTGTAATATGGCCTTTTGCGGCCTAATAAAGGCCTTACACGTAAATCACGTGCTTCAACGCACCCAGGCAGGCTACCATTGGTCTAGTGTTCCCAGTCTCAATGGACTACGACGTCCCAAGTCGTTTTCCTTGGCGCCATGGCCTTAGAACACTGTTAACTAAGCGCACAGGCCTCTAAAGGCTGTAATATGGCCTTTTGCGGCCTAATAAAGGCCTTACACGTAAATCACGTGCTTCAACGCACCCAGGCAGGCTACCATTGGTCTAGTGTTCCCAGTCTCAATGGACTACGACGTCCCAAGTCGTTTTCCTTGGCGCCATGGCCTTAGAACACTGTTAACTAAGCGCACAGGCCTCTAAAGGCTGTAATATGGCCTTTTGCGGCCTAATAAAGGCCTTACACGTAAATCACGTGCTTCAACGCACCCAGGCAGGCTACCATTGGTCTAGTGTTCCCAGTCTCAATGGACTACGACGTCCCAAGTCGTTTTCCTTGGCGCCATGGCCTTAGAACACTGTTAACTAAGCGCACAGGCCTCTAAAGGCTGTAATATGGCCTTTTGCGGCCTAATAAAGGCCTTACACGTAAATCACGTGCTTCAACGCACCCAGGCAGGCTACCATTGGTCTAGTGTTCCCAGTCTCAATGGACTACGACGTCCCAAGTCGTTTTCCTTGGCGCCATGGCCTTAGAACACTGTTAACTAAGCGCACAGGCCTCTAAAGGCTGTAATATGGCCTTTTGCGGCCTAATAAAGGCCTTACACGTAAATCACGTGCTTCAACGCACCCAGGCAGGCTACCATTGGTCTAGTGTTCCCAGTCTCAATGGACTACGACGTCCCAAGTCGTTTTCCTTGGCGCCATGGCCTTAGAACACTGTTAACTAAGCGCACAGGCCTCTAAAGGCTGTAATATGGCCTTTTGCGGCCTAATAAAGGCCTTACACGTAAATCACGTGCTTCAACGCACCCAGGCAGGCTACCATTGGTCTAGTGTTCCCAGTCTCAATGGACTACGACGTCCCAAGTCGTTTTCCTTGGCGCCATGGCCTTAGAACACTGTTAACTAAGCGCACAGGCCTCTAAAGGCTGTAATATGGCCTTTTGCGGCCTAATAAAGGCCTTACACGTAAATCACGTGCTTCAACGCACCCAGGCAGGCTACCATTGGTCTAGTGTTCCCAGTCTCAATGGACTACGACGTCCCAAGTCGTTTTCCTTGGCGCCATGGCCTTAGAACACTGTTAACTAAGCGCACAGGCCTCTAAAGGCTGTAATATGGCCTTTTGCGGCCTAATAAAGGCCTTACACGTAAATCACGTGCTTCAACGCACCCAGGCAGGCTACCATTGGTCTAGTGTTCCCAGTCTCAATGGACTACGACGTCCCAAGTCGTTTTCCTTGGCGCCATGGCCTTAGAACACTGTTAACTAAGCGCACAGGCCTCTAAAGGCTGTAATATGGCCTTTTGCGGCCTAATAAAGGCCTTACACGTAAATCACGTGCTTCAACGCACCCAGGCAGGCTACCATTGGTCTAGTGTTCCCAGTCTCAATGGACTACGACGTCCCAAGTCGTTTTCCTTGGCGCCATGGCCTTAGAACACTGTTAACTAAGCGCACAGGCCTCTAAAGGCTGTAATATGGCCTTTTGCGGCCTAATAAAGGCCTTACACGTAAATCACGTGCTTCAACGCACCCAGGCAGGCTACCATTGGTCTAGTGTTCCCAGTCTCAATGGACTACGACGTCCCAAGTCGTTTTCCTTGGCGCCATGGCCTTAGAACACTGTTAACTAAGCGCACAGGCCTCTAAAGGCTGTAATATGGCCTTTTGCGGCCTAATAAAGGCCTTACACGTAAATCACGTGCTTCAACGCACCCAGGCAGGCTACCATTGGTCTAGTGTTCCCAGTCTCAATGGACTACGACGTCCCAAGTCGTTTTCCTTGGCGCCATGGCCTTAGAACACTGTTAACTAAGCGCACAGGCCTCTAAAGGCTGTAATATGGCCTTTTGCGGCCTAATAAAGGCCTTACACGTAAATCACGTGCTTCAACGCACCCAGGCAGGCTACCATTGGTCTAGTGTTCCCAGTCTCAATGGACTACGACGTCCCAAGTCGTTTTCCTTGGCGCCATGGCCTTAGAACACTGTTAACTAAGCGCACAGGCCTCTAAAGGCTGTAATATGGCCTTTTGCGGCCTAATAAAGGCCTTACACGTAAATCACGTGCTTCAACGCACCCAGGCAGGCTACCATTGGTCTAGTGTTCCCAGTCTCAATGGACTACGACGTCCCAAGTCGTTTTCCTTGGCGCCATGGCCTTAGAACACTGTTAACTAAGCGCACAGGCCTCTAAAGGCTGTAATATGGCCTTTTGCGGCCTAATAAAGGCCTTACACGTAAATCACGTGCTTCAACGCACCCAGGCAGGCTACCATTGGTCTAGTGTTCCCAGTCTCAATGGACTACGACGTCCCAAGTCGTTTTCCTTGGCGCCATGGCCTTAGAACACTGTTAACTAAGCGCACAGGCCTCTAAAGGCTGTAATATGGCCTTTTGCGGCCTAATAAAGGCCTTACACGTAAATCACGTGCTTCAACGCACCCAGGCAGGCTACCATTGGTCTAGTGTTCCCAGTCTCAATGGACTACGACGTCCCAAGTCGTTTTCCTTGGCGCCATGGCCTTAGAACACTGTTAACTAAGCGCACAGGCCTCTAAAGGCTGTAATATGGCCTTTTGCGGCCTAATAAAGGCCTTACACGTAAATCACGTGCTTCAACGCACCCAGGCAGGCTACCATTGGTCTAGTGTTCCCAGTCTCAATGGACTACGACGTCCCAAGTCGTTTTCCTTGGCGCCATGGCCTTAGAACACTGTTAACTAAGCGCACAGGCCTCTAAAGGCTGTAATATGGCCTTTTGCGGCCTAATAAAGGCCTTACACGTAAATCACGTGCTTCAACGCACCCAGGCAGGCTACCATTGGTCTAGTGTTCCCAGTCTCAATGGACTACGACGTCCCAAGTCGTTTTCCTTGGCGCCATGGCCTTAGAACACTGTTAACTAAGCGCACAGGCCTCTAAAGGCTGTAATATGGCCTTTTGCGGCCTAATAAAGGCCTTACACGTAAATCACGTGCTTCAACGCACCCAGGCAGGCTACCATTGGTCTAGTGTTCCCAGTCTCAATGGACTACGACGTCCCAAGTCGTTTTCCTTGGCGCCATGGCCTTAGAACACTGTTAACTAAGCGCACAGGCCTCTAAAGGCTGTAATATGGCCTTTTGCGGCCTAATAAAGGCCTTACACGTAAATCACGTGCTTCAACGCACCCAGGCAGGCTACCATTGGTCTAGTGTTCCCAGTCTCAATGGACTACGACGTCCCAAGTCGTTTTCCTTGGCGCCATGGCCTTAGAACACTGTTAACTAAGCGCACAGGCCTCTAAAGGCTGTAATATGGCCTTTTGCGGCCTAATAAAGGCCTTACACGTAAATCACGTGCTTCAACGCACCCAGGCAGGCTACCATTGGTCTAGTGTTCCCAGTCTCAATGGACTACGACGTCCCAAGTCGTTTTCCTTGGCGCCATGGCCTTAGAACACTGTTAACTAAGCGCACAGGCCTCTAAAGGCTGTAATATGGCCTTTTGCGGCCTAATAAAGGCCTTACACGTAAATCACGTGCTTCAACGCACCCAGGCAGGCTACCATTGGTCTAGTGTTCCCAGTCTCAATGGACTACGACGTCCCAAGTCGTTTTCCTTGGCGCCATGGCCTTAGAACACTGTTAACTAAGCGCACAGGCCTCTAAAGGCTGTAATATGGCCTTTTGCGGCCTAATAAAGGCCTTACACGTAAATCACGTGCTTCAACGCACCCAGGCAGGCTACCATTGGTCTAGTGTTCCCAGTCTCAATGGACTACGACGTCCCAAGTCGTTTTCCTTGGCGCCATGGCCTTAGAACACTGTTAACTAAGCGCACAGGCCTCTAAAGGCTGTAATATGGCCTTTTGCGGCCTAATAAAGGCCTTACACGTAAATCACGTGCTTCAACGCACCCAGGCAGGCTACCATTGGTCTAGTGTTCCCAGTCTCAATGGACTACGACGTCCCAAGTCGTTTTCCTTGGCGCCATGGCCTTAGAACACTGTTAACTAAGCGCACAGGCCTCTAAAGGCTGTAATATGGCCTTTTGCGGCCTAATAAAGGCCTTACACGTAAATCACGTGCTTCAACGCACCCAGGCAGGCTACCATTGGTCTAGTGTTCCCAGTCTCAATGGACTACGACGTCCCAAGTCGTTTTCCTTGGCGCCATGGCCTTAGAACACTGTTAACTAAGCGCACAGGCCTCTAAAGGCTGTAATATGGCCTTTTGCGGCCTAATAAAGGCCTTACACGTAAATCACGTGCTTCAACGCACCCAGGCAGGCTACCATTGGTCTAGTGTTCCCAGTCTCAATGGACTACGACGTCCCAAGTCGTTTTCCTTGGCGCCATGGCCTTAGAACACTGTTAACTAAGCGCACAGGCCTCTAAAGGCTGTAATATGGCCTTTTGCGGCCTAATAAAGGCCTTACACGTAAATCACGTGCTTCAACGCACCCAGGCAGGCTACCATTGGTCTAGTGTTCCCAGTCTCAATGGACTACGACGTCCCAAGTCGTTTTCCTTGGCGCCATGGCCTTAGAACACTGTTAACTAAGCGCACAGGCCTCTAAAGGCTGTAATATGGCCTTTTGCGGCCTAATAAAGGCCTTACACGTAAATCACGTGCTTCAACGCACCCAGGCAGGCTACCATTGGTCTAGTGTTCCCAGTCTCAATGGACTACGACGTCCCAAGTCGTTTTCCTTGGCGCCATGGCCTTAGAACACTGTTAACTAAGCGCACAGGCCTCTAAAGGCTGTAATATGGCCTTTTGCGGCCTAATAAAGGCCTTACACGTAAATCACGTGCTTCAACGCACCCAGGCAGGCTACCATTGGTCTAGTGTTCCCAGTCTCAATGGACTACGACGTCCCAAGTCGTTTTCCTTGGCGCCATGGCCTTAGAACACTGTTAACTAAGCGCACAGGCCTCTAAAGGCTGTAATATGGCCTTTTGCGGCCTAATAAAGGCCTTACACGTAAATCACGTGCTTCAACGCACCCAGGCAGGCTACCATTGGTCTAGTGTTCCCAGTCTCAATGGACTACGACGTCCCAAGTCGTTTTCCTTGGCGCCATGGCCTTAGAACACTGTTAACTAAGCGCACAGGCCTCTAAAGGCTGTAATATGGCCTTTTGCGGCCTAATAAAGGCCTTACACGTAAATCACGTGCTTCAACGCACCCAGGCAGGCTACCATTGGTCTAGTGTTCCCAGTCTCAATGGACTACGACGTCCCAAGTCGTTTTCCTTGGCGCCATGGCCTTAGAACACTGTTAACTAAGCGCACAGGCCTCTAAAGGCTGTAATATGGCCTTTTGCGGCCTAATAAAGGCCTTACACGTAAATCACGTGCTTCAACGCACCCAGGCAGGCTACCATTGGTCTAGTGTTCCCAGTCTCAATGGACTACGACGTCCCAAGTCGTTTTCCTTGGCGCCATGGCCTTAGAACACTGTTAACTAAGCGCACAGGCCTCTAAAGGCTGTAATATGGCCTTTTGCGGCCTAATAAAGGCCTTACACGTAAATCACGTGCTTCAACGCACCCAGGCAGGCTACCATTGGTCTAGTGTTCCCAGTCTCAATGGACTACGACGTCCCAAGTCGTTTTCCTTGGCGCCATGGCCTTAGAACACTGTTAACTAAGCGCACAGGCCTCTAAAGGCTGTAATATGGCCTTTTGCGGCCTAATAAAGGCCTTACACGTAAATCACGTGCTTCAACGCACCCAGGCAGGCTACCATTGGTCTAGTGTTCCCAGTCTCAATGGACTACGACGTCCCAAGTCGTTTTCCTTGGCGCCATGGCCTTAGAACACTGTTAACTAAGCGCACAGGCCTCTAAAGGCTGTAATATGGCCTTTTGCGGCCTAATAAAGGCCTTACACGTAAATCACGTGCTTCAACGCACCCAGGCAGGCTACCATTGGTCTAGTGTTCCCAGTCTCAATGGACTACGACGTCCCAAGTCGTTTTCCTTGGCGCCATGGCCTTAGAACACTGTTAACTAAGCGCACAGGCCTCTAAAGGCTGTAATATGGCCTTTTGCGGCCTAATAAAGGCCTTACACGTAAATCACGTGCTTCAACGCACCCAGGCAGGCTACCATTGGTCTAGTGTTCCCAGTCTCAATGGACTACGACGTCCCAAGTCGTTTTCCTTGGCGCCATGGCCTTAGAACACTGTTAACTAAGCGCACAGGCCTCTAAAGGCTGTAATATGGCCTTTTGCGGCCTAATAAAGGCCTTACACGTAAATCACGTGCTTCAACGCACCCAGGCAGGCTACCATTGGTCTAGTGTTCCCAGTCTCAATGGACTACGACGTCCCAAGTCGTTTTCCTTGGCGCCATGGCCTTAGAACACTGTTAACTAAGCGCACAGGCCTCTAAAGGCTGTAATATGGCCTTTTGCGGCCTAATAAAGGCCTTACACGTAAATCACGTGCTTCAACGCACCCAGGCAGGCTACCATTGGTCTAGTGTTCCCAGTCTCAATGGACTACGACGTCCCAAGTCGTTTTCCTTGGCGCCATGGCCTTAGAACACTGTTAACTAAGCGCACAGGCCTCTAAAGGCTGTAATATGGCCTTTTGCGGCCTAATAAAGGCCTTACACGTAAATCACGTGCTTCAACGCACCCAGGCAGGCTACCATTGGTCTAGTGTTCCCAGTCTCAATGGACTACGACGTCCCAAGTCGTTTTCCTTGGCGCCATGGCCTTAGAACACTGTTAACTAAGCGCACAGGCCTCTAAAGGCTGTAATATGGCCTTTTGCGGCCTAATAAAGGCCTTACACGTAAATCACGTGCTTCAACGCACCCAGGCAGGCTACCATTGGTCTAGTGTTCCCAGTCTCAATGGACTACGACGTCCCAAGTCGTTTTCCTTGGCGCCATGGCCTTAGAACACTGTTAACTAAGCGCACAGGCCTCTAAAGGCTGTAATATGGCCTTTTGCGGCCTAATAAAGGCCTTACACGTAAATCACGTGCTTCAACGCACCCAGGCAGGCTACCATTGGTCTAGTGTTCCCAGTCTCAATGGACTACGACGTCCCAAGTCGTTTTCCTTGGCGCCATGGCCTTAGAACACTGTTAACTAAGCGCACAGGCCTCTAAAGGCTGTAATATGGCCTTTTGCGGCCTAATAAAGGCCTTACACGTAAATCACGTGCTTCAACGCACCCAGGCAGGCTACCATTGGTCTAGTGTTCCCAGTCTCAATGGACTACGACGTCCCAAGTCGTTTTCCTTGGCGCCATGGCCTTAGAACACTGTTAACTAAGCGCACAGGCCTCTAAAGGCTGTAATATGGCCTTTTGCGGCCTAATAAAGGCCTTACACGTAAATCACGTGCTTCAACGCACCCAGGCAGGCTACCATTGGTCTAGTGTTCCCAGTCTCAATGGACTACGACGTCCCAAGTCGTTTTCCTTGGCGCCATGGCCTTAGAACACTGTTAACTAAGCGCACAGGCCTCTAAAGGCTGTAATATGGCCTTTTGCGGCCTAATAAAGGCCTTACACGTAAATCACGTGCTTCAACGCACCCAGGCAGGCTACCATTGGTCTAGTGTTCCCAGTCTCAATGGACTACGACGTCCCAAGTCGTTTTCCTTGGCGCCATGGCCTTAGAACACTGTTAACTAAGCGCACAGGCCTCTAAAGGCTGTAATATGGCCTTTTGCGGCCTAATAAAGGCCTTACACGTAAATCACGTGCTTCAACGCACCCAGGCAGGCTACCATTGGTCTAGTGTTCCCAGTCTCAATGGACTACGACGTCCCAAGTCGTTTTCCTTGGCGCCATGGCCTTAGAACACTGTTAACTAAGCGCACAGGCCTCTAAAGGCTGTAATATGGCCTTTTGCGGCCTAATAAAGGCCTTACACGTAAATCACGTGCTTCAACGCACCCAGGCAGGCTACCATTGGTCTAGTGTTCCCAGTCTCAATGGACTACGACGTCCCAAGTCGTTTTCCTTGGCGCCATGGCCTTAGAACACTGTTAACTAAGCGCACAGGCCTCTAAAGGCTGTAATATGGCCTTTTGCGGCCTAATAAAGGCCTTACACGTAAATCACGTGCTTCAACGCACCCAGGCAGGCTACCATTGGTCTAGTGTTCCCAGTCTCAATGGACTACGACGTCCCAAGTCGTTTTCCTTGGCGCCATGGCCTTAGAACACTGTTAACTAAGCGCACAGGCCTCTAAAGGCTGTAATATGGCCTTTTGCGGCCTAATAAAGGCCTTACACGTAAATCACGTGCTTCAACGCACCCAGGCAGGCTACCATTGGTCTAGTGTTCCCAGTCTCAATGGACTACGACGTCCCAAGTCGTTTTCCTTGGCGCCATGGCCTTAGAACACTGTTAACTAAGCGCACAGGCCTCTAAAGGCTGTAATATGGCCTTTTGCGGCCTAATAAAGGCCTTACACGTAAATCACGTGCTTCAACGCACCCAGGCAGGCTACCATTGGTCTAGTGTTCCCAGTCTCAATGGACTACGACGTCCCAAGTCGTTTTCCTTGGCGCCATGGCCTTAGAACACTGTTAACTAAGCGCACAGGCCTCTAAAGGCTGTAATATGGCCTTTTGCGGCCTAATAAAGGCCTTACACGTAAATCACGTGCTTCAACGCACCCAGGCAGGCTACCATTGGTCTAGTGTTCCCAGTCTCAATGGACTACGACGTCCCAAGTCGTTTTCCTTGGCGCCATGGCCTTAGAACACTGTTAACTAAGCGCACAGGCCTCTAAAGGCTGTAATATGGCCTTTTGCGGCCTAATAAAGGCCTTACACGTAAATCACGTGCTTCAACGCACCCAGGCAGGCTACCATTGGTCTAGTGTTCCCAGTCTCAATGGACTACGACGTCCCAAGTCGTTTTCCTTGGCGCCATGGCCTTAGAACACTGTTAACTAAGCGCACAGGCCTCTAAAGGCTGTAATATGGCCTTTTGCGGCCTAATAAAGGCCTTACACGTAAATCACGTGCTTCAACGCACCCAGGCAGGCTACCATTGGTCTAGTGTTCCCAGTCTCAATGGACTACGACGTCCCAAGTCGTTTTCCTTGGCGCCATGGCCTTAGAACACTGTTAACTAAGCGCACAGGCCTCTAAAGGCTGTAATATGGCCTTTTGCGGCCTAATAAAGGCCTTACACGTAAATCACGTGCTTCAACGCACCCAGGCAGGCTACCATTGGTCTAGTGTTCCCAGTCTCAATGGACTACGACGTCCCAAGTCGTTTTCCTTGGCGCCATGGCCTTAGAACACTGTTAACTAAGCGCACAGGCCTCTAAAGGCTGTAATATGGCCTTTTGCGGCCTAATAAAGGCCTTACACGTAAATCACGTGCTTCAACGCACCCAGGCAGGCTACCATTGGTCTAGTGTTCCCAGTCTCAATGGACTACGACGTCCCAAGTCGTTTTCCTTGGCGCCATGGCCTTAGAACACTGTTAACTAAGCGCACAGGCCTCTAAAGGCTGTAATATGGCCTTTTGCGGCCTAATAAAGGCCTTACACGTAAATCACGTGCTTCAACGCACCCAGGCAGGCTACCATTGGTCTAGTGTTCCCAGTCTCAATGGACTACGACGTCCCAAGTCGTTTTCCTTGGCGCCATGGCCTTAGAACACTGTTAACTAAGCGCACAGGCCTCTAAAGGCTGTAATATGGCCTTTTGCGGCCTAATAAAGGCCTTACACGTAAATCACGTGCTTCAACGCACCCAGGCAGGCTACCATTGGTCTAGTGTTCCCAGTCTCAATGGACTACGACGTCCCAAGTCGTTTTCCTTGGCGCCATGGCCTTAGAACACTGTTAACTAAGCGCACAGGCCTCTAAAGGCTGTAATATGGCCTTTTGCGGCCTAATAAAGGCCTTACACGTAAATCACGTGCTTCAACGCACCCAGGCAGGCTACCATTGGTCTAGTGTTCCCAGTCTCAATGGACTACGACGTCCCAAGTCGTTTTCCTTGGCGCCATGGCCTTAGAACACTGTTAACTAAGCGCACAGGCCTCTAAAGGCTGTAATATGGCCTTTTGCGGCCTAATAAAGGCCTTACACGTAAATCACGTGCTTCAACGCACCCAGGCAGGCTACCATTGGTCTAGTGTTCCCAGTCTCAATGGACTACGACGTCCCAAGTCGTTTTCCTTGGCGCCATGGCCTTAGAACACTGTTAACTAAGCGCACAGGCCTCTAAAGGCTGTAATATGGCCTTTTGCGGCCTAATAAAGGCCTTACACGTAAATCACGTGCTTCAACGCACCCAGGCAGGCTACCATTGGTCTAGTGTTCCCAGTCTCAATGGACTACGACGTCCCAAGTCGTTTTCCTTGGCGCCATGGCCTTAGAACACTGTTAACTAAGCGCACAGGCCTCTAAAGGCTGTAATATGGCCTTTTGCGGCCTAATAAAGGCCTTACACGTAAATCACGTGCTTCAACGCACCCAGGCAGGCTACCATTGGTCTAGTGTTCCCAGTCTCAATGGACTACGACGTCCCAAGTCGTTTTCCTTGGCGCCATGGCCTTAGAACACTGTTAACTAAGCGCACAGGCCTCTAAAGGCTGTAATATGGCCTTTTGCGGCCTAATAAAGGCCTTACACGTAAATCACGTGCTTCAACGCACCCAGGCAGGCTACCATTGGTCTAGTGTTCCCAGTCTCAATGGACTACGACGTCCCAAGTCGTTTTCCTTGGCGCCATGGCCTTAGAACACTGTTAACTAAGCGCACAGGCCTCTAAAGGCTGTAATATGGCCTTTTGCGGCCTAATAAAGGCCTTACACGTAAATCACGTGCTTCAACGCACCCAGGCAGGCTACCATTGGTCTAGTGTTCCCAGTCTCAATGGACTACGACGTCCCAAGTCGTTTTCCTTGGCGCCATGGCCTTAGAACACTGTTAACTAAGCGCACAGGCCTCTAAAGGCTGTAATATGGCCTTTTGCGGCCTAATAAAGGCCTTACACGTAAATCACGTGCTTCAACGCACCCAGGCAGGCTACCATTGGTCTAGTGTTCCCAGTCTCAATGGACTACGACGTCCCAAGTCGTTTTCCTTGGCGCCATGGCCTTAGAACACTGTTAACTAAGCGCACAGGCCTCTAAAGGCTGTAATATGGCCTTTTGCGGCCTAATAAAGGCCTTACACGTAAATCACGTGCTTCAACGCACCCAGGCAGGCTACCATTGGTCTAGTGTTCCCAGTCTCAATGGACTACGACGTCCCAAGTCGTTTTCCTTGGCGCCATGGCCTTAGAACACTGTTAACTAAGCGCACAGGCCTCTAAAGGCTGTAATATGGCCTTTTGCGGCCTAATAAAGGCCTTACACGTAAATCACGTGCTTCAACGCACCCAGGCAGGCTACCATTGGTCTAGTGTTCCCAGTCTCAATGGACTACGACGTCCCAAGTCGTTTTCCTTGGCGCCATGGCCTTAGAACACTGTTAACTAAGCGCACAGGCCTCTAAAGGCTGTAATATGGCCTTTTGCGGCCTAATAAAGGCCTTACACGTAAATCACGTGCTTCAACGCACCCAGGCAGGCTACCATTGGTCTAGTGTTCCCAGTCTCAATGGACTACGACGTCCCAAGTCGTTTTCCTTGGCGCCATGGCCTTAGAACACTGTTAACTAAGCGCACAGGCCTCTAAAGGCTGTAATATGGCCTTTTGCGGCCTAATAAAGGCCTTACACGTAAATCACGTGCTTCAACGCACCCAGGCAGGCTACCATTGGTCTAGTGTTCCCAGTCTCAATGGACTACGACGTCCCAAGTCGTTTTCCTTGGCGCCATGGCCTTAGAACACTGTTAACTAAGCGCACAGGCCTCTAAAGGCTGTAATATGGCCTTTTGCGGCCTAATAAAGGCCTTACACGTAAATCACGTGCTTCAACGCACCCAGGCAGGCTACCATTGGTCTAGTGTTCCCAGTCTCAATGGACTACGACGTCCCAAGTCGTTTTCCTTGGCGCCATGGCCTTAGAACACTGTTAACTAAGCGCACAGGCCTCTAAAGGCTGTAATATGGCCTTTTGCGGCCTAATAAAGGCCTTACACGTAAATCACGTGCTTCAACGCACCCAGGCAGGCTACCATTGGTCTAGTGTTCCCAGTCTCAATGGACTACGACGTCCCAAGTCGTTTTCCTTGGCGCCATGGCCTTAGAACACTGTTAACTAAGCGCACAGGCCTCTAAAGGCTGTAATATGGCCTTTTGCGGCCTAATAAAGGCCTTACACGTAAATCACGTGCTTCAACGCACCCAGGCAGGCTACCATTGGTCTAGTGTTCCCAGTCTCAATGGACTACGACGTCCCAAGTCGTTTTCCTTGGCGCCATGGCCTTAGAACACTGTTAACTAAGCGCACAGGCCTCTAAAGGCTGTAATATGGCCTTTTGCGGCCTAATAAAGGCCTTACACGTAAATCACGTGCTTCAACGCACCCAGGCAGGCTACCATTGGTCTAGTGTTCCCAGTCTCAATGGACTACGACGTCCCAAGTCGTTTTCCTTGGCGCCATGGCCTTAGAACACTGTTAACTAAGCGCACAGGCCTCTAAAGGCTGTAATATGGCCTTTTGCGGCCTAATAAAGGCCTTACACGTAAATCACGTGCTTCAACGCACCCAGGCAGGCTACCATTGGTCTAGTGTTCCCAGTCTCAATGGACTACGACGTCCCAAGTCGTTTTCCTTGGCGCCATGGCCTTAGAACACTGTTAACTAAGCGCACAGGCCTCTAAAGGCTGTAATATGGCCTTTTGCGGCCTAATAAAGGCCTTACACGTAAATCACGTGCTTCAACGCACCCAGGCAGGCTACCATTGGTCTAGTGTTCCCAGTCTCAATGGACTACGACGTCCCAAGTCGTTTTCCTTGGCGCCATGGCCTTAGAACACTGTTAACTAAGCGCACAGGCCTCTAAAGGCTGTAATATGGCCTTTTGCGGCCTAATAAAGGCCTTACACGTAAATCACGTGCTTCAACGCACCCAGGCAGGCTACCATTGGTCTAGTGTTCCCAGTCTCAATGGACTACGACGTCCCAAGTCGTTTTCCTTGGCGCCATGGCCTTAGAACACTGTTAACTAAGCGCACAGGCCTCTAAAGGCTGTAATATGGCCTTTTGCGGCCTAATAAAGGCCTTACACGTAAATCACGTGCTTCAACGCACCCAGGCAGGCTACCATTGGTCTAGTGTTCCCAGTCTCAATGGACTACGACGTCCCAAGTCGTTTTCCTTGGCGCCATGGCCTTAGAACACTGTTAACTAAGCGCACAGGCCTCTAAAGGCTGTAATATGGCCTTTTGCGGCCTAATAAAGGCCTTACACGTAAATCACGTGCTTCAACGCACCCAGGCAGGCTACCATTGGTCTAGTGTTCCCAGTCTCAATGGACTACGACGTCCCAAGTCGTTTTCCTTGGCGCCATGGCCTTAGAACACTGTTAACTAAGCGCACAGGCCTCTAAAGGCTGTAATATGGCCTTTTGCGGCCTAATAAAGGCCTTACACGTAAATCACGTGCTTCAACGCACCCAGGCAGGCTACCATTGGTCTAGTGTTCCCAGTCTCAATGGACTACGACGTCCCAAGTCGTTTTCCTTGGCGCCATGGCCTTAGAACACTGTTAACTAAGCGCACAGGCCTCTAAAGGCTGTAATATGGCCTTTTGCGGCCTAATAAAGGCCTTACACGTAAATCACGTGCTTCAACGCACCCAGGCAGGCTACCATTGGTCTAGTGTTCCCAGTCTCAATGGACTACGACGTCCCAAGTCGTTTTCCTTGGCGCCATGGCCTTAGAACACTGTTAACTAAGCGCACAGGCCTCTAAAGGCTGTAATATGGCCTTTTGCGGCCTAATAAAGGCCTTACACGTAAATCACGTGCTTCAACGCACCCAGGCAGGCTACCATTGGTCTAGTGTTCCCAGTCTCAATGGACTACGACGTCCCAAGTCGTTTTCCTTGGCGCCATGGCCTTAGAACACTGTTAACTAAGCGCACAGGCCTCTAAAGGCTGTAATATGGCCTTTTGCGGCCTAATAAAGGCCTTACACGTAAATCACGTGCTTCAACGCACCCAGGCAGGCTACCATTGGTCTAGTGTTCCCAGTCTCAATGGACTACGACGTCCCAAGTCGTTTTCCTTGGCGCCATGGCCTTAGAACACTGTTAACTAAGCGCACAGGCCTCTAAAGGCTGTAATATGGCCTTTTGCGGCCTAATAAAGGCCTTACACGTAAATCACGTGCTTCAACGCACCCAGGCAGGCTACCATTGGTCTAGTGTTCCCAGTCTCAATGGACTACGACGTCCCAAGTCGTTTTCCTTGGCGCCATGGCCTTAGAACACTGTTAACTAAGCGCACAGGCCTCTAAAGGCTGTAATATGGCCTTTTGCGGCCTAATAAAGGCCTTACACGTAAATCACGTGCTTCAACGCACCCAGGCAGGCTACCATTGGTCTAGTGTTCCCAGTCTCAATGGACTACGACGTCCCAAGTCGTTTTCCTTGGCGCCATGGCCTTAGAACACTGTTAACTAAGCGCACAGGCCTCTAAAGGCTGTAATATGGCCTTTTGCGGCCTAATAAAGGCCTTACACGTAAATCACGTGCTTCAACGCACCCAGGCAGGCTACCATTGGTCTAGTGTTCCCAGTCTCAATGGACTACGACGTCCCAAGTCGTTTTCCTTGGCGCCATGGCCTTAGAACACTGTTAACTAAGCGCACAGGCCTCTAAAGGCTGTAATATGGCCTTTTGCGGCCTAATAAAGGCCTTACACGTAAATCACGTGCTTCAACGCACCCAGGCAGGCTACCATTGGTCTAGTGTTCCCAGTCTCAATGGACTACGACGTCCCAAGTCGTTTTCCTTGGCGCCATGGCCTTAGAACACTGTTAACTAAGCGCACAGGCCTCTAAAGGCTGTAATATGGCCTTTTGCGGCCTAATAAAGGCCTTACACGTAAATCACGTGCTTCAACGCACCCAGGCAGGCTACCATTGGTCTAGTGTTCCCAGTCTCAATGGACTACGACGTCCCAAGTCGTTTTCCTTGGCGCCATGGCCTTAGAACACTGTTAACTAAGCGCACAGGCCTCTAAAGGCTGTAATATGGCCTTTTGCGGCCTAATAAAGGCCTTACACGTAAATCACGTGCTTCAACGCACCCAGGCAGGCTACCATTGGTCTAGTGTTCCCAGTCTCAATGGACTACGACGTCCCAAGTCGTTTTCCTTGGCGCCATGGCCTTAGAACACTGTTAACTAAGCGCACAGGCCTCTAAAGGCTGTAATATGGCCTTTTGCGGCCTAATAAAGGCCTTACACGTAAATCACGTGCTTCAACGCACCCAGGCAGGCTACCATTGGTCTAGTGTTCCCAGTCTCAATGGACTACGACGTCCCAAGTCGTTTTCCTTGGCGCCATGGCCTTAGAACACTGTTAACTAAGCGCACAGGCCTCTAAAGGCTGTAATATGGCCTTTTGCGGCCTAATAAAGGCCTTACACGTAAATCACGTGCTTCAACGCACCCAGGCAGGCTACCATTGGTCTAGTGTTCCCAGTCTCAATGGACTACGACGTCCCAAGTCGTTTTCCTTGGCGCCATGGCCTTAGAACACTGTTAACTAAGCGCACAGGCCTCTAAAGGCTGTAATATGGCCTTTTGCGGCCTAATAAAGGCCTTACACGTAAATCACGTGCTTCAACGCACCCAGGCAGGCTACCATTGGTCTAGTGTTCCCAGTCTCAATGGACTACGACGTCCCAAGTCGTTTTCCTTGGCGCCATGGCCTTAGAACACTGTTAACTAAGCGCACAGGCCTCTAAAGGCTGTAATATGGCCTTTTGCGGCCTAATAAAGGCCTTACACGTAAATCACGTGCTTCAACGCACCCAGGCAGGCTACCATTGGTCTAGTGTTCCCAGTCTCAATGGACTACGACGTCCCAAGTCGTTTTCCTTGGCGCCATGGCCTTAGAACACTGTTAACTAAGCGCACAGGCCTCTAAAGGCTGTAATATGGCCTTTTGCGGCCTAATAAAGGCCTTACACGTAAATCACGTGCTTCAACGCACCCAGGCAGGCTACCATTGGTCTAGTGTTCCCAGTCTCAATGGACTACGACGTCCCAAGTCGTTTTCCTTGGCGCCATGGCCTTAGAACACTGTTAACTAAGCGCACAGGCCTCTAAAGGCTGTAATATGGCCTTTTGCGGCCTAATAAAGGCCTTACACGTAAATCACGTGCTTCAACGCACCCAGGCAGGCTACCATTGGTCTAGTGTTCCCAGTCTCAATGGACTACGACGTCCCAAGTCGTTTTCCTTGGCGCCATGGCCTTAGAACACTGTTAACTAAGCGCACAGGCCTCTAAAGGCTGTAATATGGCCTTTTGCGGCCTAATAAAGGCCTTACACGTAAATCACGTGCTTCAACGCACCCAGGCAGGCTACCATTGGTCTAGTGTTCCCAGTCTCAATGGACTACGACGTCCCAAGTCGTTTTCCTTGGCGCCATGGCCTTAGAACACTGTTAACTAAGCGCACAGGCCTCTAAAGGCTGTAATATGGCCTTTTGCGGCCTAATAAAGGCCTTACACGTAAATCACGTGCTTCAACGCACCCAGGCAGGCTACCATTGGTCTAGTGTTCCCAGTCTCAATGGACTACGACGTCCCAAGTCGTTTTCCTTGGCGCCATGGCCTTAGAACACTGTTAACTAAGCGCACAGGCCTCTAAAGGCTGTAATATGGCCTTTTGCGGCCTAATAAAGGCCTTACACGTAAATCACGTGCTTCAACGCACCCAGGCAGGCTACCATTGGTCTAGTGTTCCCAGTCTCAATGGACTACGACGTCCCAAGTCGTTTTCCTTGGCGCCATGGCCTTAGAACACTGTTAACTAAGCGCACAGGCCTCTAAAGGCTGTAATATGGCCTTTTGCGGCCTAATAAAGGCCTTACACGTAAATCACGTGCTTCAACGCACCCAGGCAGGCTACCATTGGTCTAGTGTTCCCAGTCTCAATGGACTACGACGTCCCAAGTCGTTTTCCTTGGCGCCATGGCCTTAGAACACTGTTAACTAAGCGCACAGGCCTCTAAAGGCTGTAATATGGCCTTTTGCGGCCTAATAAAGGCCTTACACGTAAATCACGTGCTTCAACGCACCCAGGCAGGCTACCATTGGTCTAGTGTTCCCAGTCTCAATGGACTACGACGTCCCAAGTCGTTTTCCTTGGCGCCATGGCCTTAGAACACTGTTAACTAAGCGCACAGGCCTCTAAAGGCTGTAATATGGCCTTTTGCGGCCTAATAAAGGCCTTACACGTAAATCACGTGCTTCAACGCACCCAGGCAGGCTACCATTGGTCTAGTGTTCCCAGTCTCAATGGACTACGACGTCCCAAGTCGTTTTCCTTGGCGCCATGGCCTTAGAACACTGTTAACTAAGCGCACAGGCCTCTAAAGGCTGTAATATGGCCTTTTGCGGCCTAATAAAGGCCTTACACGTAAATCACGTGCTTCAACGCACCCAGGCAGGCTACCATTGGTCTAGTGTTCCCAGTCTCAATGGACTACGACGTCCCAAGTCGTTTTCCTTGGCGCCATGGCCTTAGAACACTGTTAACTAAGCGCACAGGCCTCTAAAGGCTGTAATATGGCCTTTTGCGCCTAATAAAGGCCTTACACGTAAATCACGTGCTTCAACGCACCCAGGCAGGCTACCATTGGTCTAGTGTTCCCAGTCTCAATGGACTACGACGTCCCAAGTCGTTTTCCTTGGCGCCATGGCCTTAGAACACTGTTAACTAAGCGCACAGGCCTCTAAAGGCTGTAATATGGCCTTTTGCGGCCTAATAAAGGCCTTACACGTAAATCACGTGCTTCAACGCACCCAGGCAGGCTACCATTGGTCTAGTGTTCCCAGTCTCAATGGACTACGACGTCCCAAGTCGTTTTCCTTGGCGCCATGGCCTTAGAACACTGTTAACTAAGCGCACAGGCCTCTAAAGGCTGTAATATGGCCTTTTGCGGCCTAATAAAGGCCTTACACGTAAATCACGTGCTTCAACGCACCCAGGCAGGCTACCATTGGTCTAGTGTTCCCAGTCTCAATGGACTACGACGTCCCAAGTCGTTTTCCTTGGCGCCATGGCCTTAGAACACTGTTAACTAAGCGCACAGGCCTCTAAAGGCTGTAATATGGCCTTTTGCGGCCTAATAAAGGCCTTACACGTAAATCACGTGCTTCAACGCACCCAGGCAGGCTACCATTGGTCTAGTGTTCCCAGTCTCAATGGACTACGACGTCCCAAGTCGTTTTCCTTGGCGCCATGGCCTTAGAACACTGTTAACTAAGCGCACAGGCCTCTAAAGGCTGTAATATGGCCTTTTGCGGCCTAATAAAGGCCTTACACGTAAATCACGTGCTTCAACGCACCCAGGCAGGCTACCATTGGTCTAGTGTTCCCAGTCTCAATGGACTACGACGTCCCAAGTCGTTTTCCTTGGCGCCATGGCCTTAGAACACTGTTAACTAAGCGCACAGGCCTCTAAAGGCTGTAATATGGCCTTTTGCGGCCTAATAAAGGCCTTACACGTAAATCACGTGCTTCAACGCACCCAGGCAGGCTACCATTGGTCTAGTGTTCCCAGTCTCAATGGACTACGACGTCCCAAGTCGTTTTCCTTGGCGCCATGGCCTTAGAACACTGTTAACTAAGCGCACAGGCCTCTAAAGGCTGTAATATGGCCTTTTGCGGCCTAATAAAGGCCTTACACGTAAATCACGTGCTTCAACGCACCCAGGCAGGCTACCATTGGTCTAGTGTTCCCAGTCTCAATGGACTACGACGTCCCAAGTCGTTTTCCTTGGCGCCATGGCCTTAGAACACTGTTAACTAAGCGCACAGGCCTCTAAAGGCTGTAATATGGCCTTTTGCGGCCTAATAAAGGCCTTACACGTAAATCACGTGCTTCAACGCACCCAGGCAGGCTACCATTGGTCTAGTGTTCCCAGTCTCAATGGACTACGACGTCCCAAGTCGTTTTCCTTGGCGCCATGGCCTTAGAACACTGTTAACTAAGCGCACAGGCCTCTAAAGGCTGTAATATGGCCTTTTGCGCCTAATAAAGGCCTTACACGTAAATCACGTGCTTCAACGCACCCAGGCAGGCTACCATTGGTCTAGTGTTCCCAGTCTCAATGGACTACGACGTCCCAAGTCGTTTTCCTTGGCGCCATGGCCTTAGAACACTGTTAACTAAGCGCACAGGCCTCTAAAGGCTGTAATATGGCCTTTTGCGGCCTAATAAAGGCCTTACACGTAAATCACGTGCTTCAACGCACCCAGGCAGGCTACCATTGGTCTAGTGTTCCCAGTCTCAATGGACTACGACGTCCCAAGTCGTTTTCCTTGGCGCCATGGCCTTAGAACACTGTTAACTAAGCGCACAGGCCTCTAAAGGCTGTAATATGGCCTTTTGCGGCCTAATAAAGGCCTTACACGTAAATCACGTGCTTCAACGCACCCAGGCAGGCTACCATTGGTCTAGTGTTCCCAGTCTCAATGGACTACGACGTCCCAAGTCGTTTTCCTTGGCGCCATGGCCTTAGAACACTGTTAACTAAGCGCACAGGCCTCTAAAGGCTGTAATATGGCCTTTTGCGGCCTAATAAAGGCCTTACACGTAAATCACGTGCTTCAACGCACCCAGGCAGGCTACCATTGGTCTAGTGTTCCCAGTCTCAATGGACTACGACGTCCCAAGTCGTTTTCCTTGGCGCCATGGCCTTAGAACACTGTTAACTAAGCGCACAGGCCTCTAAAGGCTGTAATATGGCCTTTTGCGGCCTAATAAAGGCCTTACACGTAAATCACGTGCTTCAACGCACCCAGGCAGGCTACCATTGGTCTAGTGTTCCCAGTCTCAATGGACTACGACGTCCCAAGTCGTTTTCCTTGGCGCCATGGCCTTAGAACACTGTTAACTAAGCGCACAGGCCTCTAAAGGCTGTAATATGGCCTTTTGCGGCCTAATAAAGGCCTTACACGTAAATCACGTGCTTCAACGCACCCAGGCAGGCTACCATTGGTCTAGTGTTCCCAGTCTCAATGGACTACGACGTCCCAAGTCGTTTTCCTTGGCGCCATGGCCTTAGAACACTGTTAACTAAGCGCACAGGCCTCTAAAGGCTGTAATATGGCCTTTTGCGGCCTAATAAAGGCCTTACACGTAAATCACGTGCTTCAACGCACCCAGGCAGGCTACCATTGGTCTAGTGTTCCCAGTCTCAATGGACTACGACGTCCCAAGTCGTTTTCCTTGGCGCCATGGCCTTAGAACACTGTTAACTAAGCGCACAGGCCTCTAAAGGCTGTAATATGGCCTTTTGCGGCCTAATAAAGGCCTTACACGTAAATCACGTGCTTCAACGCACCCAGGCAGGCTACCATTGGTCTAGTGTTCCCAGTCTCAATGGACTACGACGTCCCAAGTCGTTTTCCTTGGCGCCATGGCCTTAGAACACTGTTAACTAAGCGCACAGGCCTCTAAAGGCTGTAATATGGCCTTTTGCGGCCTAATAAAGGCCTTACACGTAAATCACGTGCTTCAACGCACCCAGGCAGGCTACCATTGGTCTAGTGTTCCCAGTCTCAATGGACTACGACGTCCCAAGTCGTTTTCCTTGGCGCCATGGCCTTAGAACACTGTTAACTAAGCGCACAGGCCTCTAAAGGCTGTAATATGGCCTTTTGCGGCCTAATAAAGGCCTTACACGTAAATCACGTGCTTCAACGCACCCAGGCAGGCTACCATTGGTCTAGTGTTCCCAGTCTCAATGGACTACGACGTCCCAAGTCGTTTTCCTTGGCGCCATGGCCTTAGAACACTGTTAACTAAGCGCACAGGCCTCTAAAGGCTGTAATATGGCCTTTTGCGGCCTAATAAAGGCCTTACACGTAAATCACGTGCTTCAACGCACCCAGGCAGGCTACCATTGGTCTAGTGTTCCCAGTCTCAATGGACTACGACGTCCCAAGTCGTTTTCCTTGGCGCCATGGCCTTAGAACACTGTTAACTAAGCGCACAGGCCTCTAAAGGCTGTAATATGGCCTTTTGCGGCCTAATAAAGGCCTTACACGTAAATCACGTGCTTCAACGCACCCAGGCAGGCTACCATTGGTCTAGTGTTCCCAGTCTCAATGGACTACGACGTCCCAAGTCGTTTTCCTTGGCGCCATGGCCTTAGAACACTGTTAACTAAGCGCACAGGCCTCTAAAGGCTGTAATATGGCCTTTTGCGGCCTAATAAAGGCCTTACACGTAAATCACGTGCTTCAACGCACCCAGGCAGGCTACCATTGGTCTAGTGTTCCCAGTCTCAATGGACTACGACGTCCCAAGTCGTTTTCCTTGGCGCCATGGCCTTAGAACACTGTTAACTAAGCGCACAGGCCTCTAAAGGCTGTAATATGGCCTTTTGCGGCCTAATAAAGGCCTTACACGTAAATCACGTGCTTCAACGCACCCAGGCAGGCTACCATTGGTCTAGTGTTCCCAGTCTCAATGGACTACGACGTCCCAAGTCGTTTTCCTTGGCGCCATGGCCTTAGAACACTGTTAACTAAGCGCACAGGCCTCTAAAGGCTGTAATATGGCCTTTTGCGGCCTAATAAAGGCCTTACACGTAAATCACGTGCTTCAACGCACCCAGGCAGGCTACCATTGGTCTAGTGTTCCCAGTCTCAATGGACTACGACGTCCCAAGTCGTTTTCCTTGGCGCCATGGCCTTAGAACACTGTTAACTAAGCGCACAGGCCTCTAAAGGCTGTAATATGGCCTTTTGCGGCCTAATAAAGGCCTTACACGTAAATCACGTGCTTCAACGCACCCAGGCAGGCTACCATTGGTCTAGTGTTCCCAGTCTCAATGGACTACGACGTCCCAAGTCGTTTTCCTTGGCGCCATGGCCTTAGAACACTGTTAACTAAGCGCACAGGCCTCTAAAGGCTGTAATATGGCCTTTTGCGGCCTAATAAAGGCCTTACACGTAAATCACGTGCTTCAACGCACCCAGGCAGGCTACCATTGGTCTAGTGTTCCCAGTCTCAATGGACTACGACGTCCCAAGTCGTTTTCCTTGGCGCCATGGCCTTAGAACACTGTTAACTAAGCGCACAGGCCTCTAAAGGCTGTAATATGGCCTTTTGCGCCTAATAAAGGCCTTACACGTAAATCACGTGCTTCAACGCACCCAGGCAGGCTACCATTGGTCTAGTGTTCCCAGTCTCAATGGACTACGACGTCCCAAGTCGTTTTCCTTGGCGCCATGGCCTTAGAACACTGTTAACTAAGCGCACAGGCCTCTAAAGGCTGTAATATGGCCTTTTGCGGCCTAATAAAGGCCTTACACGTAAATCACGTGCTTCAACGCACCCAGGCAGGCTACCATTGGTCTAGTGTTCCCAGTCTCAATGGACTACGACGTCCCAAGTCGTTTTCCTTGGCGCCATGGCCTTAGAACACTGTTAACTAAGCGCACAGGCCTCTAAAGGCTGTAATATGGCCTTTTGCGGCCTAATAAAGGCCTTACACGTAAATCACGTGCTTCAACGCACCCAGGCAGGCTACCATTGGTCTAGTGTTCCCAGTCTCAATGGACTACGACGTCCCAAGTCGTTTTCCTTGGCGCCATGGCCTTAGAACACTGTTAACTAAGCGCACAGGCCTCTAAAGGCTGTAATATGGCCTTTTGCGGCCTAATAAAGGCCTTACACGTAAATCACGTGCTTCAACGCACCCAGGCAGGCTACCATTGGTCTAGTGTTCCCAGTCTCAATGGACTACGACGTCCCAAGTCGTTTTCCTTGGCGCCATGGCCTTAGAACACTGTTAACTAAGCGCACAGGCCTCTAAAGGCTGTAATATGGCCTTTTGCGGCCTAATAAAGGCCTTACACGTAAATCACGTGCTTCAACGCACCCAGGCAGGCTACCATTGGTCTAGTGTTCCCAGTCTCAATGGACTACGACGTCCCAAGTCGTTTTCCTTGGCGCCATGGCCTTAGAACACTGTTAACTAAGCGCACAGGCCTCTAAAGGCTGTAATATGGCCTTTTGCGGCCTAATAAAGGCCTTACACGTAAATCACGTGCTTCAACGCACCCAGGCAGGCTACCATTGGTCTAGTGTTCCCAGTCTCAATGGACTACGACGTCCCAAGTCGTTTTCCTTGGCGCCATGGCCTTAGAACACTGTTAACTAAGCGCACAGGCCTCTAAAGGCTGTAATATGGCCTTTTGCGGCCTAATAAAGGCCTTACACGTAAATCACGTGCTTCAACGCACCCAGGCAGGCTACCATTGGTCTAGTGTTCCCAGTCTCAATGGACTACGACGTCCCAAGTCGTTTTCCTTGGCGCCATGGCCTTAGAACACTGTTAACTAAGCGCACAGGCCTCTAAAGGCTGTAATATGGCCTTTTGCGGCCTAATAAAGGCCTTACACGTAAATCACGTGCTTCAACGCACCCAGGCAGGCTACCATTGGTCTAGTGTTCCCAGTCTCAATGGACTACGACGTCCCAAGTCGTTTTCCTTGGCGCCATGGCCTTAGAACACTGTTAACTAAGCGCACAGGCCTCTAAAGGCTGTAATATGGCCTTTTGCGGCCTAATAAAGGCCTTACACGTAAATCACGTGCTTCAACGCACCCAGGCAGGCTACCATTGGTCTAGTGTTCCCAGTCTCAATGGACTACGACGTCCCAAGTCGTTTTCCTTGGCGCCATGGCCTTAGAACACTGTTAACTAAGCGCACAGGCCTCTAAAGGCTGTAATATGGCCTTTTGCGGCCTAATAAAGGCCTTACACGTAAATCACGTGCTTCAACGCACCCAGGCAGGCTACCATTGGTCTAGTGTTCCCAGTCTCAATGGACTACGACGTCCCAAGTCGTTTTCCTTGGCGCCATGGCCTTAGAACACTGTTAACTAAGCGCACAGGCCTCTAAAGGCTGTAATATGGCCTTTTGCGGCCTAATAAAGGCCTTACACGTAAATCACGTGCTTCAACGCACCCAGGCAGGCTACCATTGGTCTAGTGTTCCCAGTCTCAATGGACTACGACGTCCCAAGTCGTTTTCCTTGGCGCCATGGCCTTAGAACACTGTTAACTAAGCGCACAGGCCTCTAAAGGCTGTAATATGGCCTTTTGCGGCCTAATAAAGGCCTTACACGTAAATCACGTGCTTCAACGCACCCAGGCAGGCTACCATTGGTCTAGTGTTCCCAGTCTCAATGGACTACGACGTCCCAAGTCGTTTTCCTTGGCGCCATGGCCTTAGAACACTGTTAACTAAGCGCACAGGCCTCTAAAGGCTGTAATATGGCCTTTTGCGGCCTAATAAAGGCCTTACACGTAAATCACGTGCTTCAACGCACCCAGGCAGGCTACCATTGGTCTAGTGTTCCCAGTCTCAATGGACTACGACGTCCCAAGTCGTTTTCCTTGGCGCCATGGCCTTAGAACACTGTTAACTAAGCGCACAGGCCTCTAAAGGCTGTAATATGGCCTTTTGCGGCCTAATAAAGGCCTTACACGTAAATCACGTGCTTCAACGCACCCAGGCAGGCTACCATTGGTCTAGTGTTCCCAGTCTCAATGGACTACGACGTCCCAAGTCGTTTTCCTTGGCGCCATGGCCTTAGAACACTGTTAACTAAGCGCACAGGCCTCTAAAGGCTGTAATATGGCCTTTTGCGGCCTAATAAAGGCCTTACACGTAAATCACGTGCTTCAACGCACCCAGGCAGGCTACCATTGGTCTAGTGTTCCCAGTCTCAATGGACTACGACGTCCCAAGTCGTTTTCCTTGGCGCCATGGCCTTAGAACACTGTTAACTAAGCGCACAGGCCTCTAAAGGCTGTAATATGGCCTTTTGCGGCCTAATAAAGGCCTTACACGTAAATCACGTGCTTCAACGCACCCAGGCAGGCTACCATTGGTCTAGTGTTCCCAGTCTCAATGGACTACGACGTCCCAAGTCGTTTTCCTTGGCGCCATGGCCTTAGAACACTGTTAACTAAGCGCACAGGCCTCTAAAGGCTGTAATATGGCCTTTTGCGGCCTAATAAAGGCCTTACACGTAAATCACGTGCTTCAACGCACCCAGGCAGGCTACCATTGGTCTAGTGTTCCCAGTCTCAATGGACTACGACGTCCCAAGTCGTTTTCCTTGGCGCCATGGCCTTAGAACACTGTTAACTAAGCGCACAGGCCTCTAAAGGCTGTAATATGGCCTTTTGCGGCCTAATAAAGGCCTTACACGTAAATCACGTGCTTCAACGCACCCAGGCAGGCTACCATTGGTCTAGTGTTCCCAGTCTCAATGGACTACGACGTCCCAAGTCGTTTTCCTTGGCGCCATGGCCTTAGAACACTGTTAACTAAGCGCACAGGCCTCTAAAGGCTGTAATATGGCCTTTTGCGCCTAATAAAGGCCTTACACGTAAATCACGTGCTTCAACGCACCCAGGCAGGCTACCATTGGTCTAGTGTTCCCAGTCTCAATGGACTACGACGTCCCAAGTCGTTTTCCTTGGCGCCATGGCCTTAGAACACTGTTAACTAAGCGCACAGGCCTCTAAAGGCTGTAATATGGCCTTTTGCGCCTAATAAAGGCCTTACACGTAAATCACGTGCTTCAACGCACCCAGGCAGGCTACCATTGGTCTAGTGTTCCCAGTCTCAATGGACTACGACGTCCCAAGTCGTTTTCCTTGGCGCCATGGCCTTAGAACACTGTTAACTAAGCGCACAGGCCTCTAAAGGCTGTAATATGGCCTTTTGCGGCCTAATAAAGGCCTTACACGTAAATCACGTGCTTCAACGCACCCAGGCAGGCTACCATTGGTCTAGTGTTCCCAGTCTCAATGGACTACGACGTCCCAAGTCGTTTTCCTTGGCGCCATGGCCTTAGAACACTGTTAACTAAGCGCACAGGCCTCTAAAGGCTGTAATATGGCCTTTTGCGCCTAATAAAGGCCTTACACGTAAATCACGTGCTTCAACGCACCCAGGCAGGCTACCATTGGTCTAGTGTTCCCAGTCTCAATGGACTACGACGTCCCAAGTCGTTTTCCTTGGCGCCATGGCCTTAGAACACTGTTAACTAAGCGCACAGGCCTCTAAAGGCTGTAATATGGCCTTTTGCGCCTAATAAAGGCCTTACACGTAAATCACGTGCTTCAACGCACCCAGGCAGGCTACCATTGGTCTAGTGTTCCCAGTCTCAATGGACTACGACGTCCCAAGTCGTTTTCCTTGGCGCCATGGCCTTAGAACACTGTTAACTAAGCGCACAGGCCTCTAAAGGCTGTAATATGGCCTTTTGCGCCTAATAAAGGCCTTACACGTAAATCACGTGCTTCAACGCACCCAGGCAGGCTACCATTGGTCTAGTGTTCCCAGTCTCAATGGACTACGACGTCCCAAGTCGTTTTCCTTGGCGCCATGGCCTTAGAACACTGTTAACTAAGCGCACAGGCCTCTAAAGGCTGTAATATGGCCTTTTGCGCCTAATAAAGGCCTTACACGTAAATCACGTGCTTCAACGCACCCAGGCAGGCTACCATTGGTCTAGTGTTCCCAGTCTCAATGGACTACGACGTCCCAAGTCGTTTTCCTTGGCGCCATGGCCTTAGAACACTGTTAACTAAGCGCACAGGCCTCTAAAGGCTGTAATATGGCCTTTTGCGGCCTAATAAAGGCCTTACACGTAAATCACGTGCTTCAACGCACCCAGGCAGGCTACCATTGGTCTAGTGTTCCCAGTCTCAATGGACTACGACGTCCCAAGTCGTTTTCCTTGGCGCCATGGCCTTAGAACACTGTTAACTAAGCGCACAGGCCTCTAAAGGCTGTAATATGGCCTTTTGCGGCCTAATAAAGGCCTTACACGTAAATCACGTGCTTCAACGCACCCAGGCAGGCTACCATTGGTCTAGTGTTCCCAGTCTCAATGGACTACGACGTCCCAAGTCGTTTTCCTTGGCGCCATGGCCTTAGAACACTGTTAACTAAGCGCACAGGCCTCTAAAGGCTGTAATATGGCCTTTTGCGCCTAATAAAGGCCTTACACGTAAATCACGTGCTTCAACGCACCCAGGCAGGCTACCATTGGTCTAGTGTTCCCAGTCTCAATGGACTACGACGTCCCAAGTCGTTTTCCTTGGCGCCATGGCCTTAGAACACTGTTAACTAAGCGCACAGGCCTCTAAAGGCTGTAATATGGCCTTTTGCGCCTAATAAAGGCCTTACACGTAAATCACGTGCTTCAACGCACCCAGGCAGGCTACCATTGGTCTAGTGTTCCCAGTCTCAATGGACTACGACGTCCCAAGTCGTTTTCCTTGGCGCCATGGCCTTAGAACACTGTTAACTAAGCGCACAGGCCTCTAAAGGCTGTAATATGGCCTTTTGCGGCCTAATAAAGGCCTTACACGTAAATCACGTGCTTCAACGCACCCAGGCAGGCTACCATTGGTCTAGTGTTCCCAGTCTCAATGGACTACGACGTCCCAAGTCGTTTTCCTTGGCGCCATGGCCTTAGAACACTGTTAACTAAGCGCACAGGCCTCTAAAGGCTGTAATATGGCCTTTTGCGCCTAATAAAGGCCTTACACGTAAATCACGTGCTTCAACGCACCCAGGCAGGCTACCATTGGTCTAGTGTTCCCAGTCTCAATGGACTACGACGTCCCAAGTCGTTTTCCTTGGCGCCATGGCCTTAGAACACTGTTAACTAAGCGCACAGGCCTCTAAAGGCTGTAATATGGCCTTTTGCGCCTAATAAAGGCCTTACACGTAAATCACGTGCTTCAACGCACCCAGGCAGGCTACCATTGGTCTAGTGTTCCCAGTCTCAATGGACTACGACGTCCCAAGTCGTTTTCCTTGGCGCCATGGCCTTAGAACACTGTTAACTAAGCGCACAGGCCTCTAAAGGCTGTAATATGGCCTTTTGCGCCTAATAAAGGCCTTACACGTAAATCACGTGCTTCAACGCACCCAGGCAGGCTACCATTGGTCTAGTGTTCCCAGTCTCAATGGACTACGACGTCCCAAGTCGTTTTCCTTGGCGCCATGGCCTTAGAACACTGTTAACTACGCACAGGCCTCTAAAGGCTGTAATATGGCCTTTTGCGCCTAATAAAGGCCTTACACGTAAATCACGTGCTTCAACGCACCCAGGCAGGCTACCATTGGTCTAGTGTTCCCAGTCTCAATGGACTACGACGTCCCAAGTCGTTTTCCTTGGCGCCATGGCCTTAGAACACTGTTAACTAAGCGCACAGGCCTCTAAAGGCTGTAATATGGCCTTTTGCGGCCTAATAAAGGCCTTACACGTAAATCACGTGCTTCAACGCACCCAGGCAGGCTACCATTGGTCTAGTGTTCCCAGTCTCAATGGACTACGACGTCCCAAGTCGTTTTCCTTGGCGCCATGGCCTTAGAACACTGTTAACTAAGCGCACAGGCCTCTAAAGGCTGTAATATGGCCTTTTGCGGCCTAATAAAGGCCTTACACGTAAATCACGTGCTTCAACGCACCCAGGCAGGCTACCATTGGTCTAGTGTTCCCAGTCTCAATGGACTACGACGTCCCAAGTCGTTTTCCTTGGCGCCATGGCCTTAGAACACTGTTAACTAAGCGCACAGGCCTCTAAAGGCTGTAATATGGCCTTTTGCGCCTAATAAAGGCCTTACACGTAAATCACGTGCTTCAACGCACCCAGGCAGGCTACCATTGGTCTAGTGTTCCCAGTCTCAATGGACTACGACGTCCCAAGTCGTTTTCCTTGGCGCCATGGCCTTAGAACACTGTTAACTAAGCGCACAGGCCTCTAAAGGCTGTAATATGGCCTTTTGCGCCTAATAAAGGCCTTACACGTAAATCACGTGCTTCAACGCACCCAGGCAGGCTACCATTGGTCTAGTGTTCCCAGTCTCAATGGACTACGACGTCCCAAGTCGTTTTCCTTGGCGCCATGGCCTTAGAACACTGTTAACTAAGCGCACAGGCCTCTAAAGGCTGTAATATGGCCTTTTGCGCCTAATAAAGGCCTTACACGTAAATCACGTGCTTCAACGCACCCAGGCAGGCTACCATTGGTCTAGTGTTCCCAGTCTCAATGGACTACGACGTCCCAAGTCGTTTTCCTTGGCGCCATGGCCTTAGAACACTGTTAACTAAGCGCACAGGCCTCTAAAGGCTGTAATATGGCCTTTTGCGCCTAATAAAGGCCTTACACGTAAATCACGTGCTTCAACGCACCCAGGCAGGCTACCATTGGTCTAGTGTTCCCAGTCTCAATGGACTACGACGTCCCAAGTCGTTTTCCTTGGCGCCATGGCCTTAGAACACTGTTAACTAAGCGCACAGGCCTCTAAAGGCTGTAATATGGCCTTTTGCGGCCTAATAAAGGCCTTACACGTAAATCACGTGCTTCAACGCACCCAGGCAGGCTACCATTGGTCTAGTGTTCCCAGTCTCAATGGACTACGACGTCCCAAGTCGTTTTCCTTGGCGCCATGGCCTTAGAACACTGTTAACTAAGCGCACAGGCCTCTAAAGGCTGTAATATGGCCTTTTGCGCCTAATAAAGGCCTTACACGTAAATCACGTGCTTCAACGCACCCAGGCAGGCTACCATTGGTCTAGTGTTCCCAGTCTCAATGGACTACGACGTCCCAAGTCGTTTTCCTTGGCGCCATGGCCTTAGAACACTGTTAACTAAGCGCACAGGCCTCTAAAGGCTGTAATATGGCCTTTTGCGCCTAATAAAGGCCTTACACGTAAATCACGTGCTTCAACGCACCCAGGCAGGCTACCATTGGTCTAGTGTTCCCAGTCTCAATGGACTACGACGTCCCAAGTCGTTTTCCTTGGCGCCATGGCCTTAGAACACTGTTAACTACGCACAGGCCTCTAAAGGCTGTAATATGGCCTTTTGCGCCTAATAAAGGCCTTACACGTAAATCACGTGCTTCAACGCACCCAGGCAGGCTACCATTGGTCTAGTGTTCCCAGTCTCAATGGACTACGACGTCCCAAGTCGTTTTCCTTGGCGCCATGGCCTTAGAACACTGTTAACTAAGCGCACAGGCCTCTAAAGGCTGTAATATGGCCTTTTGCGCCTAATAAAGGCCTTACACGTAAATCACGTGCTTCAACGCACCCAGGCAGGCTACCATTGGTCTAGTGTTCCCAGTCTCAATGGACTACGACGTCCCAAGTCGTTTTCCTTGGCGCCATGGCCTTAGAACACTGTTAACTAAGCGCACAGGCCTCTAAAGGCTGTAATATGGCCTTTTGCGGCCTAATAAAGGCCTTACACGTAAATCACGTGCTTCAACGCACCCAGGCAGGCTACCATTGGTCTAGTGTTCCCAGTCTCAATGGACTACGACGTCCCAAGTCGTTTTCCTTGGCGCCATGGCCTTAGAACACTGTTAACTAAGCGCACAGGCCTCTAAAGGCTGTAATATGGCCTTTTGCGCCTAATAAAGGCCTTACACGTAAATCACGTGCTTCAACGCACCCAGGCAGGCTACCATTGGTCTAGTGTTCCCAGTCTCAATGGACTACGACGTCCCAAGTCGTTTTCCTTGGCGCCATGGCCTTAGAACACTGTTAACTAAGCGCACAGGCCTCTAAAGGCTGTAATATGGCCTTTTGCGCCTAATAAAGGCCTTACACGTAAATCACGTGCTTCAACGCACCCAGGCAGGCTACCATTGGTCTAGTGTTCCCAGTCTCAATGGACTACGACGTCCCAAGTCGTTTTCCTTGGCGCCATGGCCTTAGAACACTGTTAACTAAGCGCACAGGCCTCTAAAGGCTGTAATATGGCCTTTTGCGCCTAATAAAGGCCTTACACGTAAATCACGTGCTTCAACGCACCCAGGCAGGCTACCATTGGTCTAGTGTTCCCAGTCTCAATGGACTACGACGTCCCAAGTCGTTTTCCTTGGCGCCATGGCCTTAGAACACTGTTAACTAAGCGCACAGGCCTCTAAAGGCTGTAATATGGCCTTTTGCGCCTAATAAAGGCCTTACACGTAAATCACGTGCTTCAACGCACCCAGGCAGGCTACCATTGGTCTAGTGTTCCCAGTCTCAATGGACTACGACGTCCCAAGTCGTTTTCCTTGGCGCCATGGCCTTAGAACACTGTTAACTAAGCGCACAGGCCTCTAAAGGCTGTAATATGGCCTTTTGCGCCTAATAAAGGCCTTACACGTAAATCACGTGCTTCAACGCACCCAGGCAGGCTACCATTGGTCTAGTGTTCCCAGTCTCAATGGACTACGACGTCCCAAGTCGTTTTCCTTGGCGCCATGGCCTTAGAACACTGTTAACTAAGCGCACAGGCCTCTAAAGGCTGTAATATGGCCTTTTGCGCCTAATAAAGGCCTTACACGTAAATCACGTGCTTCAACGCACCCAGGCAGGCTACCATTGGTCTAGTGTTCCCAGTCTCAATGGACTACGACGTCCCAAGTCGTTTTCCTTGGCGCCATGGCCTTAGAACACTGTTAACTAAGCGCACAGGCCTCTAAAGGCTGTAATATGGCCTTTTGCGCCTAATAAAGGCCTTACACGTAAATCACGTGCTTCAACGCACCCAGGCAGGCTACCATTGGTCTAGTGTTCCCAGTCTCAATGGACTACGACGTCCCAAGTCGTTTTCCTTGGCGCCATGGCCTTAGAACACTGTTAACTACGCACAGGCCTCTAAAGGCTGTAATATGGCCTTTTGCGCCTAATAAAGGCCTTACACGTAAATCACGTGCTTCAACGCACCCAGGCAGGCTACCATTGGTCTAGTGTTCCCAGTCTCAATGGACTACGACGTCCCAAGTCGTTTTCCTTGGCGCCATGGCCTTAGAACACTGTTAACTAAGCGCACAGGCCTCTAAAGGCTGTAATATGGCCTTTTGCGCCTAATAAAGGCCTTACACGTAAATCACGTGCTTCAACGCACCCAGGCAGGCTACCATTGGTCTAGTGTTCCCAGTCTCAATGGACTACGACGTCCCAAGTCGTTTTCCTTGGCGCCATGGCCTTAGAACACTGTTAACTAAGCGCACAGGCCTCTAAAGGCTGTAATATGGCCTTTTGCGCCTAATAAAGGCCTTACACGTAAATCACGTGCTTCAACGCACCCAGGCAGGCTACCATTGGTCTAGTGTTCCCAGTCTCAATGGACTACGACGTCCCAAGTCGTTTTCCTTGGCGCCATGGCCTTAGAACACTGTTAACTACGCACAGGCCTCTAAAGGCTGTAATATGGCCTTTTGCGCCTAATAAAGGCCTTACACGTAAATCACGTGCTTCAACGCACCCAGGCAGGCTACCATTGGTCTAGTGTTCCCAGTCTCAATGGACTACGACGTCCCAAGTCGTTTTCCTTGGCGCCATGGCCTTAGAACACTGTTAACTAAGCGCACAGGCCTCTAAAGGCTGTAATATGGCCTTTTGCGCCTAATAAAGGCCTTACACGTAAATCACGTGCTTCAACGCACCCAGGCAGGCTACCATTGGTCTAGTGTTCCCAGTCTCAATGGACTACGACGTCCCAAGTCGTTTTCCTTGGCGCCATGGCCTTAGAACACTGTTAACTAAGCGCACAGGCCTCTAAAGGCTGTAATATGGCCTTTTGCGCCTAATAAAGGCCTTACACGTAAATCACGTGCTTCAACGCACCCAGGCAGGCTACCATTGGTCTAGTGTTCCCAGTCTCAATGGACTACGACGTCCCAAGTCGTTTTCCTTGGCGCCATGGCCTTAGAACACTGTTAACTAAGCGCACAGGCCTCTAAAGGCTGTAATATGGCCTTTTGCGCCTAATAAAGGCCTTACACGTAAATCACGTGCTTCAACGCACCCAGGCAGGCTACCATTGGTCTAGTGTTCCCAGTCTCAATGGACTACGACGTCCCAAGTCGTTTTCCTTGGCGCCATGGCCTTAGAACACTGTTAACTAAGCGCACAGGCCTCTAAAGGCTGTAATATGGCCTTTTGCGCCTAATAAAGGCCTTACACGTAAATCACGTGCTTCAACGCACCCAGGCAGGCTACCATTGGTCTAGTGTTCCCAGTCTCAATGGACTACGACGTCCCAAGTCGTTTTCCTTGGCGCCATGGCCTTAGAACACTGTTAACTAAGCGCACAGGCCTCTAAAGGCTGTAATATGGCCTTTTGCGGCCTAATAAAGGCCTTACACGTAAATCACGTGCTTCAACGCACCCAGGCAGGCTACCATTGGTCTAGTGTTCCCAGTCTCAATGGACTACGACGTCCCAAGTCGTTTTCCTTGGCGCCATGGCCTTAGAACACTGTTAACTAAGCGCACAGGCCTCTAAAGGCTGTAATATGGCCTTTTGCGCCTAATAAAGGCCTTACACGTAAATCACGTGCTTCAACGCACCCAGGCAGGCTACCATTGGTCTAGTGTTCCCAGTCTCAATGGACTACGACGTCCCAAGTCGTTTTCCTTGGCGCCATGGCCTTAGAACACTGTTAACTAAGCGCACAGGCCTCTAAAGGCTGTAATATGGCCTTTTGCGCCTAATAAAGGCCTTACACGTAAATCACGTGCTTCAACGCACCCAGGCAGGCTACCATTGGTCTAGTGTTCCCAGTCTCAATGGACTACGACGTCCCAAGTCGTTTTCCTTGGCGCCATGGCCTTAGAACACTGTTAACTACGCACAGGCCTCTAAAGGCTGTAATATGGCCTTTTGCGCCTAATAAAGGCCTTACACGTAAATCACGTGCTTCAACGCACCCAGGCAGGCTACCATTGGTCTAGTGTTCCCAGTCTCAATGGACTACGACGTCCCAAGTCGTTTTCCTTGGCGCCATGGCCTTAGAACACTGTTAACTACGCACAGGCCTAAAGGCTGTAATATGGCCTTTTGCGCCTAATAAAGGCCTTACACGTAAATCACGTGCTTCAACGCACCCAGGCAGGCTACCATTGGTCTAGTGTTCCCAGTCTCAATGGACTACGACGTCCCAAGTCGTTTTCCTTGGCGCCATGGCCTTAGAACACTGTTAACTAAGCGCACAGGCCTCTAAAGGCTGTAATATGGCCTTTTGCGCCTAATAAAGGCCTTACACGTAAATCACGTGCTTCAACGCACCCAGGCAGGCTACCATTGGTCTAGTGTTCCCAGTCTCAATGGACTACGACGTCCCAAGTCGTTTTCCTTGGCGCCATGGCCTTAGAACACTGTTAACTAAGCGCACAGGCCTCTAAAGGCTGTAATATGGCCTTTTGCGCCTAATAAAGGCCTTACACGTAAATCACGTGCTTCAACGCACCCAGGCAGGCTACCATTGGTCTAGTGTTCCCAGTCTCAATGGACTACGACGTCCCAAGTCGTTTTCCTTGGCGCCATGGCCTTAGAACACTGTTAACTAAGCGCACAGGCCTCTAAAGGCTGTAATATGGCCTTTTGCGCCTAATAAAGGCCTTACACGTAAATCACGTGCTTCAACGCACCCAGGCAGGCTACCATTGGTCTAGTGTTCCCAGTCTCAATGGACTACGACGTCCCAAGTCGTTTTCCTTGGCGCCATGGCCTTAGAACACTGTTAACTACGCACAGGCCTCTAAAGGCTGTAATATGGCCTTTTGCGCCTAATAAAGGCCTTACACGTAAATCACGTGCTTCAACGCACCCAGGCAGGCTACCATTGGTCTAGTGTTCCCAGTCTCAATGGACTACGACGTCCCAAGTCGTTTTCCTTGGCGCCATGGCCTTAGAACACTGTTAACTACGCACAGGCCTCTAAAGGCTGTAATATGGCCTTTTGCGCCTAATAAAGGCCTTACACGTAAATCACGTGCTTCAACGCACCCAGGCAGGCTACCATTGGTCTAGTGTTCCCAGTCTCAATGGACTACGACGTCCCAAGTCGTTTTCCTTGGCGCCATGGCCTTAGAACACTGTTAACTAAGCGCACAGGCCTCTAAAGGCTGTAATATGGCCTTTTGCGGCCTAATAAAGGCCTTACACGTAAATCACGTGCTTCAACGCACCCAGGCAGGCTACCATTGGTCTAGTGTTCCCAGTCTCAATGGACTACGACGTCCCAAGTCGTTTTCCTTGGCGCCATGGCCTTAGAACACTGTTAACTAAGCGCACAGGCCTCTAAAGGCTGTAATATGGCCTTTTGCGGCCTAATAAAGGCCTTACACGTAAATCACGTGCTTCAACGCACCCAGGCAGGCTACCATTGGTCTAGTGTTCCCAGTCTCAATGGACTACGACGTCCCAAGTCGTTTTCCTTGGCGCCATGGCCTTAGAACACTGTTAACTAAGCGCACAGGCCTCTAAAGGCTGTAATATGGCCTTTTGCGGCCTAATAAAGGCCTTACACGTAAATCACGTGCTTCAACGCACCCAGGCAGGCTACCATTGGTCTAGTGTTCCCAGTCTCAATGGACTACGACGTCCCAAGTCGTTTTCCTTGGCGCCATGGCCTTAGAACACTGTTAACTAAGCGCACAGGCCTCTAAAGGCTGTAATATGGCCTTTTGCGCCTAATAAAGGCCTTACACGTAAATCACGTGCTTCAACGCACCCAGGCAGGCTACCATTGGTCTAGTGTTCCCAGTCTCAATGGACTACGACGTCCCAAGTCGTTTTCCTTGGCGCCATGGCCTTAGAACACTGTTAACTAAGCGCACAGGCCTCTAAAGGCTGTAATATGGCCTTTTGCGCCTAATAAAGGCCTTACACGTAAATCACGTGCTTCAACGCACCCAGGCAGGCTACCATTGGTCTAGTGTTCCCAGTCTCAATGGACTACGACGTCCCAAGTCGTTTTCCTTGGCGCCATGGCCTTAGAACACTGTTAACTAAGCGCACAGGCCTCTAAAGGCTGTAATATGGCCTTTTGCGCCTAATAAAGGCCTTACACGTAAATCACGTGCTTCAACGCACCCAGGCAGGCTACCATTGGTCTAGTGTTCCCAGTCTCAATGGACTACGACGTCCCAAGTCGTTTTCCTTGGCGCCATGGCCTTAGAACACTGTTAACTAAGCGCACAGGCCTCTAAAGGCTGTAATATGGCCTTTTGCGCCTAATAAAGGCCTTACACGTAAATCACGTGCTTCAACGCACCCAGGCAGGCTACCATTGGTCTAGTGTTCCCAGTCTCAATGGACTACGACGTCCCAAGTCGTTTTCCTTGGCGCCATGGCCTTAGAACACTGTTAACTAAGCGCACAGGCCTCTAAAGGCTGTAATATGGCCTTTTGCGCCTAATAAAGGCCTTACACGTAAATCACGTGCTTCAACGCACCCAGGCAGGCTACCATTGGTCTAGTGTTCCCAGTCTCAATGGACTACGACGTCCCAAGTCGTTTTCCTTGGCGCCATGGCCTTAGAACACTGTTAACTAAGCGCACAGGCCTCTAAAGGCTGTAATATGGCCTTTTGCGGCCTAATAAAGGCCTTACACGTAAATCACGTGCTTCAACGCACCCAGGCAGGCTACCATTGGTCTAGTGTTCCCAGTCTCAATGGACTACGACGTCCCAAGTCGTTTTCCTTGGCGCCATGGCCTTAGAACACTGTTAACTAAGCGCACAGGCCTCTAAAGGCTGTAATATGGCCTTTTGCGCCTAATAAAGGCCTTACACGTAAATCACGTGCTTCAACGCACCCAGGCAGGCTACCATTGGTCTAGTGTTCCCAGTCTCAATGGACTACGACGTCCCAAGTCGTTTTCCTTGGCGCCATGGCCTTAGAACACTGTTAACTAAGCGCACAGGCCTCTAAAGGCTGTAATATGGCCTTTTGCGCCTAATAAAGGCCTTACACGTAAATCACGTGCTTCAACGCACCCAGGCAGGCTACCATTGGTCTAGTGTTCCCAGTCTCAATGGACTACGACGTCCCAAGTCGTTTTCCTTGGCGCCATGGCCTTAGAACACTGTTAACTAAGCGCACAGGCCTCTAAAGGCTGTAATATGGCCTTTTGCGGCCTAATAAAGGCCTTACACGTAAATCACGTGCTTCAACGCACCCAGGCAGGCTACCATTGGTCTAGTGTTCCCAGTCTCAATGGACTACGACGTCCCAAGTCGTTTTCCTTGGCGCCATGGCCTTAGAACACTGTTAACTAAGCGCACAGGCCTCTAAAGGCTGTAATATGGCCTTTTGCGCCTAATAAAGGCCTTACACGTAAATCACGTGCTTCAACGCACCCAGGCAGGCTACCATTGGTCTAGTGTTCCCAGTCTCAATGGACTACGACGTCCCAAGTCGTTTTCCTTGGCGCCATGGCCTTAGAACACTGTTAACTAAGCGCACAGGCCTCTAAAGGCTGTAATATGGCCTTTTGCGCCTAATAAAGGCCTTACACGTAAATCACGTGCTTCAACGCACCCAGGCAGGCTACCATTGGTCTAGTGTTCCCAGTCTCAATGGACTACGACGTCCCAAGTCGTTTTCCTTGGCGCCATGGCCTTAGAACACTGTTAACTAAGCGCACAGGCCTCTAAAGGCTGTAATATGGCCTTTTGCGCCTAATAAAGGCCTTACACGTAAATCACGTGCTTCAACGCACCCAGGCAGGCTACCATTGGTCTAGTGTTCCCAGTCTCAATGGACTACGACGTCCCAAGTCGTTTTCCTTGGCGCCATGGCCTTAGAACACTGTTAACTAAGCGCACAGGCCTCTAAAGGCTGTAATATGGCCTTTTGCGCCTAATAAAGGCCTTACACGTAAATCACGTGCTTCAACGCACCCAGGCAGGCTACCATTGGTCTAGTGTTCCCAGTCTCAATGGACTACGACGTCCCAAGTCGTTTTCCTTGGCGCCATGGCCTTAGAACACTGTTAACTAAGCGCACAGGCCTCTAAAGGCTGTAATATGGCCTTTTGCGCCTAATAAAGGCCTTACACGTAAATCACGTGCTTCAACGCACCCAGGCAGGCTACCATTGGTCTAGTGTTCCCAGTCTCAATGGACTACGACGTCCCAAGTCGTTTTCCTTGGCGCCATGGCCTTAGAACACTGTTAACTAAGCGCACAGGCCTCTAAAGGCTGTAATATGGCCTTTTGCGCCTAATAAAGGCCTTACACGTAAATCACGTGCTTCAACGCACCCAGGCAGGCTACCATTGGTCTAGTGTTCCCAGTCTCAATGGACTACGACGTCCCAAGTCGTTTTCCTTGGCGCCATGGCCTTAGAACACTGTTAACTAAGCGCACAGGCCTCTAAAGGCTGTAATATGGCCTTTTGCGGCCTAATAAAGGCCTTACACGTAAATCACGTGCTTCAACGCACCCAGGCAGGCTACCATTGGTCTAGTGTTCCCAGTCTCAATGGACTACGACGTCCCAAGTCGTTTTCCTTGGCGCCATGGCCTTAGAACACTGTTAACTAAGCGCACAGGCCTCTAAAGGCTGTAATATGGCCTTTTGCGCCTAATAAAGGCCTTACACGTAAATCACGTGCTTCAACGCACCCAGGCAGGCTACCATTGGTCTAGTGTTCCCAGTCTCAATGGACTACGACGTCCCAAGTCGTTTTCCTTGGCGCCATGGCCTTAGAACACTGTTAACTAAGCGCACAGGCCTCTAAAGGCTGTAATATGGCCTTTTGCGCCTAATAAAGGCCTTACACGTAAATCACGTGCTTCAACGCACCCAGGCAGGCTACCATTGGTCTAGTGTTCCCAGTCTCAATGGACTACGACGTCCCAAGTCGTTTTCCTTGGCGCCATGGCCTTAGAACACTGTTAACTAAGCGCACAGGCCTCTAAAGGCTGTAATATGGCCTTTTGCGCCTAATAAAGGCCTTACACGTAAATCACGTGCTTCAACGCACCCAGGCAGGCTACCATTGGTCTAGTGTTCCCAGTCTCAATGGACTACGACGTCCCAAGTCGTTTTCCTTGGCGCCATGGCCTTAGAACACTGTTAACTAAGCGCACAGGCCTCTAAAGGCTGTAATATGGCCTTTTGCGGCCTAATAAAGGCCTTACACGTAAATCACGTGCTTCAACGCACCCAGGCAGGCTACCATTGGTCTAGTGTTCCCAGTCTCAATGGACTACGACGTCCCAAGTCGTTTTCCTTGGCGCCATGGCCTTAGAACACTGTTAACTACGCACAGGCCTCTAAAGGCTGTAATATGGCCTTTTGCGCCTAATAAAGGCCTTACACGTAAATCACGTGCTTCAACGCACCCAGGCAGGCTACCATTGGTCTAGTGTTCCCAGTCTCAATGGACTACGACGTCCCAAGTCGTTTTCCTTGGCGCCATGGCCTTAGAACACTGTTAACTAAGCGCACAGGCCTCTAAAGGCTGTAATATGGCCTTTTGCGCCTAATAAAGGCCTTACACGTAAATCACGTGCTTCAACGCACCCAGGCAGGCTACCATTGGTCTAGTGTTCCCAGTCTCAATGGACTACGACGTCCCAAGTCGTTTTCCTTGGCGCCATGGCCTTAGAACACTGTTAACTACGCACAGGCCGCTAAAGGCTGTAATATGGCCTTTTGCGCCTAATAAAGGCCTTACACGTAAATCACGTGCTTCAACGCACCCAGGCAGGCTACCATTGGTCTAGTGTTCCCAGTCTCAATGGACTACGACGTCCCAAGTCGTTTTCCTTGGCGCCATGGCCTTAGAACACTGTTAACTAAGCGCACAGGCCTCTAAAGGCTGTAATATGGCCTTTTGCGGCCTAATAAAGGCCTTACACGTAAATCACGTGCTTCAACGCACCCAGGCAGGCTACCATTGGTCTAGTGTTCCCAGTCTCAATGGACTACGACGTCCCAAGTCGTTTTCCTTGGCGCCATGGCCTTAGAACACTGTTAACTACGCACAGGCCTCTAAAGGCTGTAATATGGCCTTTTGCGCCTAATAAAGGCCTTACACGTAAATCACGTGCTTCAACGCACCCAGGCAGGCTACCATTGGTCTAGTGTTCCCAGTCTCAATGGACTACGACGTCCCAAGTCGTTTTCCTTGGCGCCATGGCCTTAGAACACTGTTAACTAAGCGCACAGGCCTCTAAAGGCTGTAATATGGCCTTTTGCGCCTAATAAAGGCCTTACACGTAAATCACGTGCTTCAACGCACCCAGGCAGGCTACCATTGGTCTAGTGTTCCCAGTCTCAATGGACTACGACGTCCCAAGTCGTTTTCCTTGGCGCCATGGCCTTAGAACACTGTTAACTAAGCGCACAGGCCTCTAAAGGCTGTAATATGGCCTTTTGCGCCTAATAAAGGCCTTACACGTAAATCACGTGCTTCAACGCACCCAGGCAGGCTACCATTGGTCTAGTGTTCCCAGTCTCAATGGACTACGACGTCCCAAGTCGTTTTCCTTGGCGCCATGGCCTTAGAACACTGTTAACTAAGCGCACAGGCCTCTAAAGGCTGTAATATGGCCTTTTGCGGCCTAATAAAGGCCTTACACGTAAATCACGTGCTTCAACGCACCCAGGCAGGCTACCATTGGTCTAGTGTTCCCAGTCTCAATGGACTACGACGTCCCAAGTCGTTTTCCTTGGCGCCATGGCCTTAGAACACTGTTAACTACGCACAGGCCTCTAAAGGCTGTAATATGGCCTTTTGCGCCTAATAAAGGCCTTACACGTAAATCACGTGCTTCAACGCACCCAGGCAGGCTACCATTGGTCTAGTGTTCCCAGTCTCAATGGACTACGACGTCCCAAGTCGTTTTCCTTGGCGCCATGGCCTTAGAACACTGTTAACTAAGCGCACAGGCCTCTAAAGGCTGTAATATGGCCTTTTGCGCCTAATAAAGGCCTTACACGTAAATCACGTGCTTCAACGCACCCAGGCAGGCTACCATTGGTCTAGTGTTCCCAGTCTCAATGGACTACGACGTCCCAAGTCGTTTTCCTTGGCGCCATGGCCTTAGAACACTGTTAACTACGCACAGGCCTCTAAAGGCTGTAATATGGCCTTTTGCGGCCTAATAAAGGCCTTACACGTAAATCACGTGCTTCAACGCACCCAGGCAGGCTACCATTGGTCTAGTGTTCCCAGTCTCAATGGACTACGACGTCCCAAGTCGTTTTCCTTGGCGCCATGGCCTTAGAACACTGTTAACTACGCACAGGCCTCTAAAGGCTGTAATATGGCCTTTTGCGGCCTAATAAAGGCCTTACACGTAAATCACGTGCTTCAACGCACCCAGGCAGGCTACCATTGGTCTAGTGTTCCCAGTCTCAATGGACTACGACGTCCCAAGTCGTTTTCCTTGGCGCCATGGCCTTAGAACACTGTTAACTAAGCGCACAGGCCTCTAAAGGCTGTAATATGGCCTTTTGCGCCTAATAAAGGCCTTACACGTAAATCACGTGCTTCAACGCACCCAGGCAGGCTACCATTGGTCTAGTGTTCCCAGTCTCAATGGACTACGACGTCCCAAGTCGTTTTCCTTGGCGCCATGGCCTTAGAACACTGTTAACTACGCACAGGCCGCTAAAGGCTGTAATATGGCCTTTTGCGCCTAATAAAGGCCTTACACGTAAATCACGTGCTTCAACGCACCCAGGCAGGCTACCATTGGTCTAGTGTTCCCAGTCTCAATGGACTACGACGTCCCAAGTCGTTTTCCTTGGCGCCATGGCCTTAGAACACTGTTAACTAAGCGCACAGGCCTCTAAAGGCTGTAATATGGCCTTTTGCGCCTAATAAAGGCCTTACACGTAAATCACGTGCTTCAACGCACCCAGGCAGGCTACCATTGGTCTAGTGTTCCCAGTCTCAATGGACTACGACGTCCCAAGTCGTTTTCCTTGGCGCCATGGCCTTAGAACACTGTTAACTACGCACAGGCCTCTAAAGGCTGTAATATGGCCTTTTGCGCCTAATAAAGGCCTTACACGTAAATCACGTGCTTCAACGCACCCAGGCAGGCTACCATTGGTCTAGTGTTCCCAGTCTCAATGGACTACGACGTCCCAAGTCGTTTTCCTTGGCGCCATGGCCTTAGAACACTGTTAACTAAGCGCACAGGCCTCTAAAGGCTGTAATATGGCCTTTTGCGCCTAATAAAGGCCTTACACGTAAATCACGTGCTTCAACGCACCCAGGCAGGCTACCATTGGTCTAGTGTTCCCAGTCTCAATGGACTACGACGTCCCAAGTCGTTTTCCTTGGCGCCATGGCCTTAGAACACTGTTAACTAAGCGCACAGGCCTCTAAAGGCTGTAATATGGCCTTTTGCGCCTAATAAAGGCCTTACACGTAAATCACGTGCTTCAACGCACCCAGGCAGGCTACCATTGGTCTAGTGTTCCCAGTCTCAATGGACTACGACGTCCCAAGTCGTTTTCCTTGGCGCCATGGCCTTAGAACACTGTTAACTACGCACAGGCCTCTAAAGGCTGTAATATGGCCTTTTGCGGCCTAATAAAGGCCTTACACGTAAATCACGTGCTTCAACGCACCCAGGCAGGCTACCATTGGTCTAGTGTTCCCAGTCTCAATGGACTACGACGTCCCAAGTCGTTTTCCTTGGCGCCATGGCCTTAGAACACTGTTAACTAAGCGCACAGGCCTCTAAAGGCTGTAATATGGCCTTTTGCGCCTAATAAAGGCCTTACACGTAAATCACGTGCTTCAACGCACCCAGGCAGGCTACCATTGGTCTAGTGTTCCCAGTCTCAATGGACTACGACGTCCCAAGTCGTTTTCCTTGGCGCCATGGCCTTAGAACACTGTTAACTAAGCGCACAGGCCTCTAAAGGCTGTAATATGGCCTTTTGCGCCTAATAAAGGCCTTACACGTAAATCACGTGCTTCAACGCACCCAGGCAGGCTACCATTGGTCTAGTGTTCCCAGTCTCAATGGACTACGACGTCCCAAGTCGTTTTCCTTGGCGCCATGGCCTTAGAACACTGTTAACTACGCACAGGCCTCTAAAGGCTGTAATATGGCCTTTTGCGGCCTAATAAAGGCCTTACACGTAAATCACGTGCTTCAACGCACCCAGGCAGGCTACCATTGGTCTAGTGTTCCCAGTCTCAATGGACTACGACGTCCCAAGTCGTTTTCCTTGGCGCCATGGCCTTAGAACACTGTTAACTAAGCGCACAGGCCTCTAAAGGCTGTAATATGGCCTTTTGCGGCCTAATAAAGGCCTTACACGTAAATCACGTGCTTCAACGCACCCAGGCAGGCTACCATTGGTCTAGTGTTCCCAGTCTCAATGGACTACGACGTCCCAAGTCGTTTTCCTTGGCGCCATGGCCTTAGAACACTGTTAACTACGCACAGGCCTAAAGGCTGTAATATGGCCTTTTGCGCCTAATAAAGGCCTTACACGTAAATCACGTGCTTCAACGCACCCAGGCAGGCTACCATTGGTCTAGTGTTCCCAGTCTCAATGGACTACGACGTCCCAAGTCGTTTTCCTTGGCGCCATGGCCTTAGAACACTGTTAACTACGCACAGGCCTCTAAAGGCTGTAATATGGCCTTTTGCGGCCTAATAAAGGCCTTACACGTAAATCACGTGCTTCAACGCACCCAGGCAGGCTACCATTGGTCTAGTGTTCCCAGTCTCAATGGACTACGACGTCCCAAGTCGTTTTCCTTGGCGCCATGGCCTTAGAACACTGTTAACTAAGCGCACAGGCCTCTAAAGGCTAATATGGCCTTTTGCGGCCTAATAAAGGCCTTACACGTAAATCACGTGCTTCAACGCACCCAGGCAGGCTACCATTGGTCTAGTGTTCCCAGTCTCAATGGACTACGACGTCCCAAGTCGTTTTCCTTGGCGCCATGGCCTTAGAACACTGTTAACTAAGCGCACAGGCCTCTAAAGGCTGTAATATGGCCTTTTGCGCCTAATAAAGGCCTTACACGTAAATCACGTGCTTCAACGCACCCAGGCAGGCTACCATTGGTCTAGTGTTCCCAGTCTCAATGGACTACGACGTCCCAAGTCGTTTTCCTTGGCGCCATGGCCTTAGAACACTGTTAACTAAGCGCACAGGCCTCTAAAGGCTGTAATATGGCCTTTTGCGGCCTAATAAAGGCCTTACACGTAAATCACGTGCTTCAACGCACCCAGGCAGGCTACCATTGGTCTAGTGTTCCCAGTCTCAATGGACTACGACGTCCCAAGTCGTTTTCCTTGGCGCCATGGCCTTAGAACACTGTTAACTACGCACAGGCCTCTAAAGGCTGTAATATGGCCTTTTGCGCCTAATAAAGGCCTTACACGTAAATCACGTGCTTCAACGCACCCAGGCAGGCTACCATTGGTCTAGTGTTCCCAGTCTCAATGGACTACGACGTCCCAAGTCGTTTTCCTTGGCGCCATGGCCTTAGAACACTGTTAACTAAGCGCACAGGCCTCTAAAGGCTGTAATATGGCCTTTTGCGCCTAATAAAGGCCTTACACGTAAATCACGTGCTTCAACGCACCCAGGCAGGCTACCATTGGTCTAGTGTTCCCAGTCTCAATGGACTACGACGTCCCAAGTCGTTTTCCTTGGCGCCATGGCCTTAGAACACTGTTAACTAAGCGCACAGGCCTCTAAAGGCTGTAATATGGCCTTTTGCGGCCTAATAAAGGCCTTACACGTAAATCACGTGCTTCAACGCACCCAGGCAGGCTACCATTGGTCTAGTGTTCCCAGTCTCAATGGACTACGACGTCCCAAGTCGTTTTCCTTGGCGCCATGGCCTTAGAACACTGTTAACTAAGCGCACAGGCCTCTAAAGGCTGTAATATGGCCTTTTGCGGCCTAATAAAGGCCTTACACGTAAATCACGTGCTTCAACGCACCCAGGCAGGCTACCATTGGTCTAGTGTTCCCAGTCTCAATGGACTACGACGTCCCAAGTCGTTTTCCTTGGCGCCATGGCCTTAGAACACTGTTAACTACGCACAGGCCGCTAAAGGCTGTAATATGGCCTTTTGCGGCCTAATAAAGGCCTTACACGTAAATCACGTGCTTCAACGCACCCAGGCAGGCTACCATTGGTCTAGTGTTCCCAGTCTCAATGGACTACGACGTCCCAAGTCGTTTTCCTTGGCGCCATGGCCTTAGAACACTGTTAACTACGTGCACAGGCCGCTAAAGGCTGTAATATGGCCTTTTGCGCCTAATAAAGGCCTTACACGTAAATCACGTGCTTCAACGCACCCAGGCAGGCTACCATTGGTCTAGTGTTCCCAGTCTCAATGGACTACGACGTCCCAAGTCGTTTTCCTTGGCGCCATGGCCTTAGAACACTGTTAACTAAGCGCACAGGCCTCTAAAGGCTGTAATATGGCCTTTTGCGGCCTAATAAAGGCCTTACACGTAAATCACGTGCTTCAACGCACCCAGGCAGGCTACCATTGGTCTAGTGTTCCCAGTCTCAATGGACTACGACGTCCCAAGTCGTTTTCCTTGGCGCCATGGCCTTAGAACACTGTTAACTACGCACAGGCCGCTAAAGGCTGTAATATGGCCTTTTGCGGCCTAATAAAGGCCTTACACGTAAATCACGTGCTTCAACGCACCCAGGCAGGCTACCATTGGTCTAGTGTTCCCAGTCTCAATGGACTACGACGTCCCAAGTCGTTTTCCTTGGCGCCATGGCCTTAGAACACTGTTAACTAAGTGCGCACAGGCCTAAAGGCTGTAATATGGCCTTTTGCGGCCTAATAAAGGCCTTACACGTAAATCACGTGCTTCAACGCACCCAGGCAGGCTACCATTGGTCTAGTGTTCCCAGTCTCAATGGACTACGACGTCCCAAGTCGTTTTCCTTGGCGCCATGGCCTTAGAACACTGTTAACTACGCACAGGCCGCTAAAGGCTGTAATATGGCCTTTTGCGGCCTAATAAAGGCCTTACACGTAAATCACGTGCTTCAACGCACCCAGGCAGGCTACCATTGGTCTAGTGTTCCCAGTCTCAATGGACTACGACGTCCCAAGTCGTTTTCCTTGGCGCCATGGCCTTAGAACACTGTTAACTAAGCGCACAGGCCTAAAGGCTGTAATATGGCCTTTTGCGGCCTAATAAAGGCCTTACACGTAAATCACGTGCTTCAACGCACCCAGGCAGGCTACCATTGGTCTAGTGTTCCCAGTCTCAATGGACTACGACGTCCCAAGTCGTTTTCCTTGGCGCCATGGCCTTAGAACACTGTTAACTAAGCGCACAGGCCTCTAAAGGCTGTAATATGGCCTTTTGCGGCCTAATAAAGGCCTTACACGTAAATCACGTGCTTCAACGCACCCAGGCAGGCTACCATTGGTCTAGTGTTCCCAGTCTCAATGGACTACGACGTCCCAAGTCGTTTTCCTTGGCGCCATGGCCTTAGAACACTGTTAACTAAGCGCACAGGCCGCTAAAGGCTGTAATATGGCCTTTTGCGCCTAATAAAGGCCTTACACGTAAATCACGTGCTTCAACGCACCCAGGCAGGCTACCATTGGTCTAGTGTTCCCAGTCTCAATGGACTACGACGTCCCAAGTCGTTTTCCTTGGCGCCATGGCCTTAGAACACTGTTAACTAAGCGCACAGGCCTCTAAAGGCTGTAATATGGCCTTTTGCGGCCTAATAAAGGCCTTACACGTAAATCACGTGCTTCAACGCACCCAGGCAGGCTACCATTGGTCTAGTGTTCCCAGTCTCAATGGACTACGACGTCCCAAGTCGTTTTCCTTGGCGCCATGGCCTTAGAACACTGTTAACTAAGCGCACAGGCCTAAAGGCTGTAATATGGCCTTTTGCGGCCTAATAAAGGCCTTACACGTAAATCACGTGCTTCAACGCACCCAGGCAGGCTACCATTGGTCTAGTGTTCCCAGTCTCAATGGACTACGACGTCCCAAGTCGTTTTCCTTGGCGCCATGGCCTTAGAACACTGTTAACTAAGCGCACAGGCCGCTAAAGGCTGTAATATGGCCTTTTGCGCCTAATAAAGGCCTTACACGTAAATCACGTGCTTCAACGCACCCAGGCAGGCTACCATTGGTCTAGTGTTCCCAGTCTCAATGGACTACGACGTCCCAAGTCGTTTTCCTTGGCGCCATGGCCTTAGAACACTGTTAACTACGCACAGGCCGCTAAAGGCTGTAATATGGCCTTTTGCGCCTAATAAAGGCCTTACACGTAAATCACGTGCTTCAACGCACCCAGGCAGGCTACCATTGGTCTAGTGTTCCCAGTCTCAATGGACTACGACGTCCCAAGTCGTTTTCCTTGGCGCCATGGCCTTAGAACACTGTTAACTAAGCGCACAGGCCTCTAAAGGCTGTAATATGGCCTTTTGCGCCTAATAAAGGCCTTACACGTAAATCACGTGCTTCAACGCACCCAGGCAGGCTACCATTGGTCTAGTGTTCCCAGTCTCAATGGACTACGACGTCCCAAGTCGTTTTCCTTGGCGCCATGGCCTTAGAACACTGTTAACTAAGCGCACAGGCCTCTAAAGGCTGTAATATGGCCTTTTGCGCCTAATAAAGGCCTTACACGTAAATCACGTGCTTCAACGCACCCAGGCAGGCTACCATTGGTCTAGTGTTCCCAGTCTCAATGGACTACGACGTCCCAAGTCGTTTTCCTTGGCGCCATGGCCTTAGAACACTGTTAACTAAGCGCACAGGCCTCTAAAGGCTGTAATATGGCCTTTTGCAGCCTAATAAAGGCCTTACACGTAAATCACGTGCTTCAACGCACCCAGGCAGGCTACCATTGGTCTAGTGTTCCCAGTCTCAATGGACTACGACGTCCCAAGTCGTTTTCCTTGGCGCCATGGCCTTAGAACACTGTTAAACACGTGC